>OX419586.1:4043112-4179995 GCA_948473455.1 Teleiodes luculella | reverse complement strand
GACCGCGGCGTCCCCAAACTCAACACACTCTCTGAACACCTCCAGGACTTCGGCAGCGTCTCACTAGCCCACCTCCGAGGGTTACACTCCATCAGCTCTTTAGATTTAGGGTCGGCTTTGAATATAATATCGTAATAGACGCGGGGCGGCGGCAGAGCGATGATGGCGCAGCGGTTGTACTCCACGTGTTTGATGAGCAGCGTCTTGTCGAGCAGGCTGGGCGCGCTGTTGGCGGAGCGGGCGCGGGCACGCGGCGGGGAGGGCGAGTGCGGGGAGCGCGAGGAGTGCGGGGAGCGGGGCTCGGCCGAGCGCGCGCGCGGCTAGCCTACCTGAGCACTCAAAGACACCCCGAGCCTCGGCCCCACGCGCGAAGACGCGATGGAGGTGCCGAGCGACGTGAGCGACTCGCGAGAGTTGGACCGCCTGAGCGGCGTCGCGCGACCGTTGCTGTGGATGGCGCAGGCTCCAGGCTTGCGGTTCGACGGCGACCGCGACACCTTGCTGATCGGCGCGAACAAACCGAAACGTGGTGCGCACTCGAAGTATCTGAAATGCGAGCCATATACCTTTAACATTATCAATCCAAGCAAACTATTAATTTATAAGGTCAAAACGTCATACCTCTTCCCTTCTACAGAGCCATCGTTCTTGCCGAGCGGATCATCAAGTTCCACTCCGGCCCAAACACCCTGTGCAAAATCTGTAGTGCCCACGAATCGGAGAGTTCCCGCTTTGCTACCACGACTGCTTGATACAATAACACGGTCTCCCATTTTCAGTTCGGCGTTGTTCGTTGTCGAGATTGAGGCATCTAGGGAGAAACAAATAACAGATGAATGACAAAATGTACCTTAAAGTAGGAATCATCTTCAATGTTATTATTTTAGTGGAGTACGTACTCATCTTACTGCTGACGAAGCTGCGCACGCTGCCATTAGGAGACAACGCTCGTCTCGCTCTAGAAGCGCCTGACGGCGGTCGTTCGAACACGCTGCCCGCGTCGGACGCAGGAGAAGCATCGTGGTAGTTCGGGGTCACCAGAGGAACGCGGGTCAGGCGAGTTAGACGAGAGAACACACCGCGCTTTTCCGAGCATTGGAAGTAGCGCACGCCAGCTACTGAGCCGTCGTTTTTGCCTGTAAAGAAAGTTCCAGTAAATCATTTTTCGAACATTTTCACTATGCCACAATCAGCAGTATAGCAATAAAAGCTTTAATGGACTATTTATAAACTATCACTACCACACTACTACTACCAGCACAGCCCCAGCCAGCTTTATTTACTATCCAACACTGGCGGCTGGACACTCGCATCAAGCAATTTGGCCCTACTGCTACGGAATAACGGCGCAAGGTCAAAGTGTCCAGCCGACGCGTGTGTTTGTTACTATATTTATTTGTGTGTGTAATTAATTACCAATAGGCTCGTCTAGAACAATGCCAGCCCAGTCTCCAGGCGCGAACTGAGTCTCGCCAATGTATGCAATCTGGCCAGGCTTAGTGCCCCCCACCCACACGCGTTCTCCAATAATGAAGCTGTCTGTGTCTTCTGTCAGCACCACGCTGTGATCTGAAATATGCACAAACAATCATTAAAAATTATGCACTCTAAACCAGAGATGAGGTCCTTTCACAACAAACTCTTTTTGATTCGATACTATAAATATTAACTTGACTGATATATTAACAATTTTGAACAGAACGAATAGAACGAACGAACGAATAGAACCAGGAAACAATTAACCTCAATTTCTTCGACAATAAAACTTTCTTGGAAAAGAAATGTTCAAGAAAGTACAAACACAAGGATTTATGGATGTTGAATATGCGAGTGCACATCGCTTGTCCTATTCCGGCAGCGATTATGACGCGCACGTCTCTTATACCGTTGCGTGCAAGTGCAATGGCCAGTGGGAGCAATTTGCATCCACGTTTGCATATCGCTGCGACGCATCTATAAACTTTCGCTCCATTCATAATAAAATTGTGCGACAAACTGCAGTTGACTTAATAGCTAACATTTAAAGTACGTTCGATCTTTTGACCGCCAAGTTTGGCCGAGGTCGAGTCAACGAACGCCAAACAAAACAAATTGAAACGCAATTTACGTTCAAAGACTACATGCAAAAACAAAATATACTAAAAAAACAAAATATACGGCGGAAATATAAAAATAAACTTCAAAAATACATGCTTCAACCCCAAGCACATAGAATAATACAAATGACTGCCTATAATGAATTGACATGTGACCAGTGCACGTGTAGAGTGCAATGTGTAGCGAAACATATAAATGGAGCCTTGGAAATCCGGAACATAATGTCATTTTCACAAAGACTACCACCAGTTTGGTAAAATATAGAGCCAGTGAATAAGTGACAATATGTTTCAGATCGCATAGGCTTTGAGCAGGGTTTCTCAAACATGACTCCACGTAGACCCTATTAAACTTTTATTTCAAGACCAAGGCAAACCCAAACGATATAACACTAAATTAAAAAAATTAATAACCCCCGACACAAAACCGTTACTTGATCCTTTCAACAATTAGAAAAGAGCTGATAATCTTCAAATGGCTGAAGTTATTTTCTTGGATCATAGCTAAGAACACTCTCGATTGTGACACCTTGCATATTAAAAAGGCACAAAAGAGCCATTGCTCAATGTTGTTCCAAAATGAATGAGCTTATTAAAACGTATTTATGTATAAATGTGCTTGTTCTTAGACGCAAATAGTAGGAATTTATTTTTTCGTAAATTTTCCTCTTCATTTAGATGTAATTCGGAATCAAAACCGTTTATTTTATACGATTCCTGTGTTTAGCTTCCACTTTTATGGAAAAAGTGATGTGTACTTCTTACGTTAAACTGGAATACCCTAAACCCTCAAGCCCATTACGCAAATCGCCAAATGGTACTTTTACTTTCCGTATATGCGTGGAAAGGGTGTCTACATGTATCTCATTTTGAGAAACCCTAGCTTGTAAAATGAATGTGCAGCTCACCTGAGGACCGCCTGAGGCCGGCCTCGCTGAGGCGGCGCGGGTGCTTCTCCCACAGGGCGTCCATCGACGTGCCGCTGAAGCTGCTACTGGCTGTACCACACAAGCGACACAAACAAACACACATTAACACCTACCCGACCACCAAACCTGCGCATCTTTTAAGGAAATTCAGCCTCATGAAAGGTTGTTTAAAGACTGTGCAAAGGGCTGCCCATATAAATCACAATTAGTGTCAACACTTTCTGAGGTTTTGCAAATGAACATAAATTTAGCTGAGAAACACGGAAGCAACTGCTGACAATAATAATTGTTATTTTGATAAATGGGTACAAAAAGTGACAGCAAAATGACGAAGTGGTAAACATTCTTTAGCAGCCCTTGACACCAGTCCTTGATTCGCAGATATCGTGGCCTGAGCACTAGCTTACAAGCATGCAGTGGGCCTACTTCACACGGTTCCAACAATCACGCATATACGCAATTTCGACAATACTAATACCTTGTTACATAAAAACGTGCAATGGTGATGTGTTTTTAAGACACAATGGAAACGAATTGTTTTGTTGTCTAAAATTAATCATGATATTTCCATATTTACTTGCAATGCTTTATTATGATAATGTCTTCATGCAAATATCGGAAAAGGCCAGTCTACTGTATCTCTCTTTAGTTGACGAAGATCAGATCAGACGCATAATGTTTTTCGGTTACAAAGCAATTTGTGAACGATAGAACAATGAGTTTTAATTTAAAAATCAAAACAGCTGGAGCAGTATGTAATTTAGAAGAGAATACAATAACCGATAATTACAAACGTATTCAGATTAAAAACGTGGGCGCTATCCGGCCCGAGACATCGCGTAGTTCAAAGTAGACTGGCATCATTTAGGCAAGCATACGTTTACATTTTTACTCTAGTTTAATATTCATAAGTCAAGCTATTAGATTAGATCATTATATCGCAGTTAATATTTATTACAATCAATATTACCCAGCAGTTTTCCCGTATAGATTTACTATCGTAAAATTGCAGCTATTAGAAATTATTAAGTGTGTTATCGAAAACAGTCATCGATTATTTATTTTGTCATGCAAGACGTTATTATCGCGACGCTTGTTATGAATCAATCTATTATTATCAAGACATTCGTGTTTTACACCTACGTAATTACGAGTAATATATATTGCTTTTGTTTTCTGGTTTTAGGATTTTCATTAAAAATGTAACCAACCACCAGCGCGATTTGATTGAACCTATGATCCTCCACCTTAGTAAAAATAATGAGGGGTGACTTACTGGACGCCTTGCGGTAAGTCCTGGGTTTCTCCGGCAGGGTACTGGTGACCTCGTCCTCTTCAGCCTCGATGAGGTCTGCCGGGAGACAGGACAGCAAGCGTGATGATGAATTGACAACAATATGTACAGTTAGAAACAAATGGTGAACAGTGCTCACACAAGCATGATCACATGCTTGCCGTGCAAATAAACACATGCCAAAGTGAGAAAGAAAGAAAGAACGTGAGAAAAAAGAAGAATAATGGACGCTTACCTGATAGATGTTTTCTTGAGTCGTCGCTCAACTTCCGCAGCGTGTCCGAACTGCCGTCTATGACAACAAAAAATAGACACGTAAAGCAAAAACAAAAAAAGTCATGCGAACAAAAAATAACATGATGTAAATAGTATAGAATAGAACGTGAATCGAATTATACGAGATGTTTGAGAAAATACAAAGATCTGCAACTAACATCGATAGTACAACAACTTAGCAGTAGTCATGTCTCATGTATTATGTATGAACGTTTGTGTGAATAAGACAGAGTTCGACCATATTGCTGGGGGAGGACATTTGAATGATGAGAATGATACAAGCGCACGATTGAGCACGATTATCACAGATTCTGGTGCTAATGTTACCACCATTTATAGTTTATCTGATATACAGGTTAACTGGCCGGGTAATTCTATTTGACAGGCGGGTAACTTTAAGTGATCTGTCAATCTTATATTGCATTTTTTTTATTAATGCAAGTAGCCAACGTTGTTGTAAACGAAAATGAATCATAAAGAAATATAAAGTAACTCTACATCTTAAAAAATATATATGAAGTTAGTTATTTTCTCTAAAATAATGGAATTGTTTACATGGACGTAAGAATATTAAAAATTCATAAGATATTTAAAAACTTGTCATTTGTATGTAGCCTTAAATATGAGCCACCTACGGCCAGAGGCGAGGCTGTAGGCCCACAGCTATTGTGGGTGATAATGTTTTAACTATCAACTGTATTTACTGTGAGAATTGCCGATTCAATTTGTTCTGCTATATTACTCATTATATTGATGGAGCAATCTGTATAAATAAGCTTAATTTGATTGAACCTAAACGCTCAGTAATTATTAATTCATTTTAATTCGTTATGATATTGTGTGTGACGAATGCAAACGAATAAAAATGTGCACCATAATTGCATTGAAAACATCTGCAGTCTGCAACACTCCATAATAACGTGATTAAACGCCGGTCAGATAAAAAAGACGATTCTTTTGTCGATGACCACGCAACATCGCAGTGATATAAACGCTTTTCATACTTCTTACACATATGGAGTCATGATTGGAATGAAAGTTTTGATGTCCATGAAAGAGGTGGTTAATGACCATGAGGAGATGTTTTTTTAATGTTTGATGTGAAGATGACACTCACGCTGCGAGCGGGTGTGTGGAGCCGGCCGGCTTGGCGTAGCGTGTGTCCAGCACTGATCGGCCGCCAGATTAATCATAAACAACTGCGCGGCGACCTTGCGCGGGCGCGTGGGCTCCACCATAACTCAAGCAGCCGCAGACAAGAGGCTCATCGCGGCCCTACGCCCACTGGCGGAAAGAAAGCCTGCTCGATATTTTCCGGCCAGTTGTAATTAATGTTTTAAGTTGTACCTAATGTCCTTAAGAGCGGACACTTCGTAGCGAACGTGTTAACTTAGTTTGTTTGAAACTGATCGATCACATGATAATGTATTATCTGCTTGGAATTGGTTTTCTAATACGTTTATTTTTCTGTGAAACGAGCGATATTTCGGTGAACATACGATGAACTATTGAAATGTAAACTTTTAAAAAAATATTATTTTAAATTAAAATTATAGCCCAGTCTCTTTATTTGAATTGTACGGTTCGTGTGATAAATTAATTGTATGAGTAGAATTAATTTGCGACATATTAGAGTTATTCAATTGGTTTATTTGATTCAGCCTTATCAGCCTCACCTCAGCATTGCAGTCGGATTTATTTAGGCAATATAACCGAACACTTTGAAACAAAAGGTGCTAAGTGCATATAAAGAAACATCGAGGTAAACAGAATAGTTGCAGTCTAATGCACGATTGCAATCAGCCTCGGATTATACCCGTGTTCAATGCAGCTTTTCCGCGTTGGCGTGCTATTATTTAATTTAGCACGGGTTGTTATCCACTGCGAATAATAACACGATAGGAGGTTGGGTAGCCAATAAATCTTGTTACGTGTCCTCTTTTAATGAAGGTAGGTAATTGGAAATGTCGTGAGCTAAATTAGAGTGGACTTGGTTTAAAATGCAGAGAGCACAGTGCAACCCCCTCGGCAATAAATTAAACTATTATAAAACGCGACAGCGGAGCAGTTGCGATGAATCTTTAGACACTTCCACTTCCACTTATGATGTTCTTTCATGCGATATGCAATTCACTGCCCACACGCCAGCTGTTATACAGGATGTACAGGCGATGATACCATACCATATGCACCAAATTCTCTAACGTGTTTCATCAGAAGATGTGCAGTGACGAACACGGACAACGCCCGAACTGACTATATTGTGACAGGAGAAGATACTGATGTGGTTTTGAACGGAAACCCACGAAAAGATCTAACTGCAGGATATGGCAAAACGCCACCGTGCACACGAACCTACTATAAACCAGCACTGCGCCTCACGATGCGGAAACAACAACGCAGATAACGCGATAACTCGCTCAAATTTTAGACTTCACAAAACCTAATTGACAAAATTTGCATAACAAGACGGCATTTTTTCACGACTGTCAGTCAAAAGACTGAGATCCTTTGTTATGTAAACGAGATATTTGTCATAGTTATTGAATACGTATTTGGATATAATGTGCTTGTGAATCAGGCAACAGGGGACAAATTAGTGTAATAAATAATAATAACTTCAGGTTGAGAGTAGAGCAATTCAAATGTGATGAAGATGATGAGTTCGCCTTTGTGGAGTCGTTTGTTTAAGAGCGTGTACGCCACGATGACCTCAGTGATAGCGCGGAATGAGCAGCATTATAATTGCGGCAGGTGTCACAATAAAACAATGTTATAAAGCAAACCCACGCCCGGGGCTCTCCTCTCGTCATCGCCAACGCGGGGGCGGCCTACTCCACATTCACACTTCCCTATGAATCACATCACATCAGTTTACAATATGAAGATATATAGCTAGCCAGCTATACCTATGACAACAACACAAAGCTACATGTTTATTTCCAAAGCTACGCCGATGATGTAACTGGCGTACAAACACGGCCATTATTTGTCCATCTTATTAACGCATGACGGCTGGAGTGCTTGACAACAAGACTTTAACACGACTATGCTCTGTGGTCAAGTTCAAGATGACATTACTTTACTTATACCTCACCATTAACACGTAGTTTCTTTTGGTCCAACAAAAACTGTAATCAACAGCCATTTACAGGGCAGTGTTTTTGATGCGATAATTTATTCGAGAACTAAATTGCACTTGGGTTTTTGTTGTTGATATAAGTAGAGGTCTTGCTAGAAGAGCAAAATGTTTATCATTTCCAAACCTACTCGTAGTTTAGGAGGAAGTACTTAAGACAGATGATGAATATCATGGTTACTAAACCAGTAGGCTAGTTTTCTAGTGGGTCAACTCTAATTCGCCAATTAAGGACAATTTCGCGCCCAGTTCTCGTCGGCAACCGGCAACATTCGTCGGGTGACATTCTCTCACTGCAATTGTGAGACATGCAGTGCAATTCTCAATGGCAATTAGACAAACTACATTCAATTTCTTCATGCCTACCTCCTACGTGGTTCTTTATAAGATTTTCCACCAATCAGTGTGACAGCGAGAGAAGGCGTGAATTTTTTGTACCTAATTCTTGCGTAATTGATGTGACCCTTTTTAACCCCTGACAATAAAAAGTGAATGTTATTACCATAGCAGTGGTCTTTATAAAGGATCTGTCAAAATGGCGTCGTCGTGCTTCTTCAGTAGACGAGAAATAAAACTTAGTATGTCGCCGTCGTAAAGTTTACAACTCCTTAAATGTAGAGAAAATTTAAAGTTTATAGGTAGTATTAGGTAGACGGATATGTTTGGTCTATAAAAATACTGTAATTATAGCACTAGGAAGTTTAACTAGGTTAGATATGTAGTTCGCACGCTGAAATAGTTCGGTCGAGTTGGCTGACTGATCACCGCAATCTCGCTTCAGGACAGGAGTAAGTACTTAATATTGTCATGAAAATTGGTGGATGCAACATTCGTTTCGCAATCAATATCAATACCTATATGAGAACAGAAGTCTAGGGGTGTAAACCAAATCTATTTTTATCATCGTCAAACTTACTCAAGATACGATACAGTAAAATAAAAGAGCTTTGAGAAAAGGGACTCAAAAATTGTTTGGTCTTTGTTTAATTCTTTTAGCTTAAAAATAGAAAAAATAAACACAGAAATAGTAAAATAAATTTAGATTTTTGGCTCTTCTAGAAAAATCGTATTTTGGCGTTTAAGCCCTTTGAGCCCAGAGGTGTCGAAATAATAAACAACTTCGATATAAGACAAGACCTTGTGCAGATTCACATCGACGACGTCTATAGGTAAGCAGCACTGACTCACCGATCCCATACTTCAAGCTATCATTTATCTCTCATTATCATAACTGAAATATTTATTGAAGGGAGTACGTTTAAGGCGATTGAGTACACTGCCCAGGTTATCTGACTCATCCTTTATGGAGACGAACGTTCTCGTGTAGTAACATAATGAGACAGTACGTAAACAGAAAAACGCGATACGATAATTTGTATTCCCTGGCAAATGACAATATGACTGTCGGCGCCTTATTCGGATTTCCTCCCAAATTGGTATTTCGCGAATTAAAGAGTAGTTGAAAGTGGTGATATTACCAAAAGCAATAAGCGCAGGTTGAAAAGCATTGTTTACTGTCCGTCCATTCAAAAGATTTATCGGCCATTGTATTGTTATTATATTCACAAAATGACCATAATTATTGCGATGCGTTGCGTGTCTTGAAAGCCTTAGCAATCTAGTAAGTATTGCATGTAAACAGCATTGTACCTGCAGTTATCGACAGCAGAATGAATGTTGCTTTGCACAGAGATTGTGAGATATGCATTTGAATATCGTAGAGTAATTAAATTGGCTCCGTGGTTGTCGCGACTAATTTAACTTTGCTTTAGCGGCCCGTTTGTAATGGCTATTGTGGGAGTTCTCAATGTTTCCTACTTGATGTAGATAGCGGTGATTGGATTCGATAATAGTACGTTAAAAGTAGATTAAGCACTTATTTAAATGGAATCAGCAGGTATTTAGGCTTCAGTTTGCGAACATAGTTTAATTATTTGTTTAGTTTTGTGAGTGGTATTTTCGGAACTTTGTCAGGTAAATGATATCTAAATATTTAAATTTTCAAGTGATTAATTTGTCCTTGACCACTCGTAAAAAATTGTATTGCGCAAGTAATGATCACTACTAAAATATCTCACGAGTTAATTCAACCCAATTTGGGAGTAATCATGACAGTTAAATGCAGGTGTCAATTGCGAGTGTGAGCGATTAAACCGTGTTTAATATGTGCAGCGTGGTCACTCGCCTCATTTGACTCGCATAACCAAACACTGGGACGCGGCCCGAATACTGAGTAGGTTTCGTTTTATTAACGAAAGTCATATTCCGATGAATGGTATAGTATAGACAGTGGTAAGGAAGTATAGGTTTTAAAAGACCTCACATCGAAATGAAAGAAATGCGACGAGTCTATACGAACCATCTAATGTAAATGAAATAGTAAAATGATAATCTCGAGAAATGAGTCTGCATTATCGTTCGTAAGTTCGTTAACAGCCGAGGGGCCGAGGACCCTACCCTGTATCAGGATAATTAGACCATGCTGGCCCAATTCGGGTTGGTCAACTTCAGACACAACATTTGAATTTCTTCGTAGATGTGTGAGGTGTCCTCAAGATATTTTCCTTAACCGTAAGAGCGCCACCGCGAAGTTTCATTTTGGATCGCTAAGCCAGCAGCGGAGAAGTAATAACGATTTCAAATATTGAAACACATTGGTTCAAGCGTCTTCACATAGGTTGAGAAATATTTTACACAATAATGAGAAGGAAAACTTAATAAAATCGATTCCAAATTTACTAGAGGACAATGCGGCGGCAGACGATAACGCTACGGCGCGGCGGCGCGCGGCGCGGGCGCAGAGATTGCACGCCGCATTGAATTACTATGTGGGATATGAGCAGAATAAATATAGCCTTTTACGGAACGTAATATAATAGGTAATAAACGCTTGCGGTCTCTTTACCACAACATGGTTCTATGAGCATAATTACTCATTAGGCTCATGCCTATTGAGGATATTTTTATTTTCTACAGCGGCATTTTACTTTTTACTCTACAGCATTTTATTTTTTAGTACGGCGTTTTTAGTAGACATAGACTAGACACAACGTTTACAAAATAACGAAGTTTGCAATGAGCTGTGATAAGGGGTTTACTGTAAATTTTTCCAATAAAGCGTTCGCTGTGTGTTTTAGCATATTTTAGTTAGGTCTCCCCCAAATCAAATCAACCACTGGTACTAAAAACTTTCTTAAACAAACAAAAAGCACAAATACCATTTATTACAACCTTTATCGAATTATAAGAGGAGGGAAATAAATTATATAACAAGTCGAGCGTCATTGCCCGCTTTATCGAAAAACTTCGGGAATAAACTCGGCATTCGACATAGTAAGAACAGAGAATGTACGAGATCAAATGGGAATGGACCGAAAGTGGATCGCTAATGAAAATTTCCTGCGAGCCAATAACATTCAATATCAAAAGCAATTCCAACGCAATGGCTCAGTAAATTGTACGTACAACGAACTATACGTAAACATTAAATGAGCAATTTCACCCCTGTAGTAATTGCTGCTGCTACTGTATATCTATTCAAATCTAGAAACGATTCACCCAAGAAACAGTTACACAGAATTAAGGTTCCATTCTGAGAAGTGCTTTTATGGTGTCAAAGACACGAGAAAGAGGATGTTTTGCGTAAATATTAACTTTAGCGAACAGGTTCTGATATCCTTGTAGAAATGACTAAACATGGTTGAGAGTTTAACAGGTGTGAGTATGTATTAACGCAAATAAAACACGAAAAAAACTTCAAGCAGCTCGTTCGAGGTTACTTACCTATTCGTTTTCTGTCAAAAGTAAATAATAAGGTCTTTCCCTTTTTGTACATTTACTTCACGATACAGCTGTAACATTCGGGCAAGCAAATAATTGGCGGAGGGAGCGGATTATCGCGGTCGTGATCACGAGTGCGGTGGGGAGCGCGGGCGCAGATGATAAATCCTGGTTCCTGTCAATGCGCACACGACTGAAACGATGCGGCATTATCACAGATGAATGTCCACGATGCGCGTAGCGGAATGGTCACGAACGTGGCAACAGGCTTTGTTTCTCACGCTCGCAGAAATATCACGCAGATTGTAATTCCAGGCAGTGATAAATGCAACCAATGAACAGCAGGGCGCTATCTAGACTTAAATTGAAAACCATCTCGACGATAACTCGCCTACAGCGCAAGTAGAATTGATATCCCTTTCAAGGTGTCCCTGATGAAATATTTACACTGGTTTATCTAGCGTTATCAGTCACTTGGTGTAGGCATAGGCAACTACAGTTTAAGAAGAGCTCGTTCATTGTCCTGTGCCTATTTGAGACGGTGACATCAACTTGGCCTAAGAAAACGAGCAAGTTCCTCTTGCTGCGATCGCTTGTGCCTTTGTCGGCTTAGCCAGTTTGCTCGAGTAAGTAAACAGGTGAATCAGCACTGTTGTTGTATGCTCCGGTATACGTAGAAATGGAACATGCCTCTGCCAACTGTTTACATAGAACAAGAGCACCGCTGATGACGCGTCTTTGTCAAGCTTCGAACGTTCTCGTCAAGTGTTAGCAATTAAGACTGTAATCAGAAAATGCTTAGCAAACAATAGATGTATAATGAGTTACGGCCGACAGCGGTGGTATACCTATGGATGAGTGTTTGGATGTTTGAAGCCAACAGGTTGGAGTTTCCCAACGCCGACTGTTTGTCGCTTTGCCTTGAACTTGCTGCGCGACTCGATCTCACATGACGTAAGTGCTCGGTCAATAAAACAATTTACACCTGGATGTTCGCCTCCGCAATGAACTAAAGTGGTTACATCAAAATTGATTTAGTATTCGATCTTCCTCATTAAATATAGATTTTGCGGATTAAGGTGTTTCGCAACTACGCAATTTAGTTGCTTATGCTAAAAAAATAAAAAATAATGACTTTGCGATTATGTCGAAACATGTTGTAATTAAGTTTAGCATAAACCGAAGAATGTCGTGGTGTCTTATGATGACTCAGTTTACCGAGTACGACGTATGTTGCAATACTTTGATGAATATAGCACAGAAATAGCATTGAGATTATTATTTACAACAGTCTGATCCAATATTTATTGGAAATAATTTTCCAAGTATCGCTGACAATAGAATTGCTTCTACAATCTGATGTATTCCATTGCCTGACGTAAAGAATTAATATTTAACGACATCCTGATGGAAGCAGGATATCCTGCTCATGTCGAACAATAGGAAAAATAATATTTATGAAGAATATTTGAATGGTTTTATTTAATACAAAAATCAAAATTATTGGTGACATAGTATTTATTAAGCGCGGAGGAGTAGTGTCTCAGCTATAAATGGGTGTTAACGATCATTCGTGTTAAGGTGAACGTCGTGTGGCTATGGAATGTTTAATATACCGCCTCTGCAGCACAATCAACTCGACTAGCTGCAACTCATATACTCCTGGTATTAGATACTACCATAAAGATTAGATTAGTTGATCTTGACGATAAACAAAATATTTAAAGGTTAGGTTACCTACTGAGATCGTTAAAAGTATAAAAATAAGCCAATGATATTCCTAAGACAGAACTAAACAACTTGAAACACAACCACTAACTTAAGGTAAACAAAGAAATTGAAGACCATAGTCATTATCATTACGATGTGCAACCAAAGATTAAAATAACAGTATTTATGATCTAATGCTAACCTATGGTGTAGCGTTAATCCCATGGTTTTAGAGCAGGTAGTGGTAATTGCTCAATTTCCTCAGAACGGTGTCACAGACGGTGTTGATAATGGAGATAATGGTAGTCGCTAGTTTAGAGACGGTGGTGGCGGTTATAAATCCATCCAGATAAAGCAACCTGACGGGCCTCCGCCGCCTGAACTGATACAGACCTTTGATAGAAAGTACCTACTACTGTAAATTACATTAAAATGAAAGCCGGCTGTTACCGTTGCAATTGCACGCAAATGTACGGTACAACTTGGCAGCGAAGTAAAAAAGTATAGAAAGCTACAGATTTAAACAGATGCTAAGTACGATACAATTCGGTAAGAGAAGGCATCACAAAAGAAATGTGACAGCCCAGACGTACTGGCGCCAATAGGATAGCGCCAACCGAAATAAAATAAAGACCAAATCTCTACTACAAACGGTTTTCGTGTATAAATGTCTTTGCCCTGTAAAGCACTGAATTACAAAACGACAAAGAAAACTAACTTTGGCAAAAATCCAGATTCACAATTCGATAAATTTTAAAAGTTTATAAAATTGGAAGGCTAGGTTCAACCTAGATGATGTAATAAAATGCGGGCAGGTAATAAAGTATAAGTTGGCAAGCGCAGTAAAACAAAGAACAATAAGAGCATAAATAACGATATCTAGGTGAAAATAAGTCAGCTCAACTGGCAATCTACTAAAGGACCTGTGCCATTATTGTATCGTAAATTTTATTTGCAGTTTTACACGATCCTCGGACAAAGGTCAATAGAGTAATGAAATATCAGACTATTTAATCAATAGGAAGATATAGAGTTAAAACATAATGATTAAAATTTCCACACCACATTCTTCTTCTGAGTCCTCTACTTTACGATCAAACTGTACATAGAATATTATTTCTTAGATAAATATGTGACCGGCAGAAAGTGATATGTCCAATCAAGCGGAGGCGTAAGGCGCTAGCAAAATTCTAGTTCTATAATGCGTTCTAAGAAACTCATTAGTAGGTACCTCTCGAGAGCGGCCTGTCTAAAGAAAAGATAGCCAACCTCACGTCGCATAGACGTGCCTTGGAATATCAAGCTGATACATTATTTAGATTATCCTTTACGACACTGAATATATTTAGCGGAGGTTGAATTTATTCCCCTAGAGATAAGCATAGAAATTCATACAACAATACCTACTGCATAATTTGTTTATGAAAATAAATATAGAATAGTATCAGCACGATCGGCAGTGAGTAAGCTCTTATCGACATTGGCGCCGGATAAACGCAAAAACTCTACAAATGATTGACGCGCGTCTCCCGCCGAGGTAATTTAAAATAATGATCGTGGAATTATGTAAAAGGTGCGCCACACAAGACGCATGCGCCACGTGAGTGCATGGCGATTTTACATCAAGTCTTTTTGATGAAATTTCCAGTGTCGGGAGAGTAACAAATCCGTGACAAATGAAAATTCAAATTAACGTTCTAGAAGAGAGCAGATAAACATATGAGATAGCATACATTAAGATTAAGGATACGGATGGACTAGAAGTAGTAATGTACATGTCGCAAACGACGCACGCCGACCGTCGTTTGTCATGCGCTGCGTGGGCGCGATCACCCGGAGGCACAAGCACTAACCATCCGCGATTAACTTACATCTCAATTTCGTAACAAAACTCTCATGTAAAACAAGACGTTGCGAACGACGATTGATTACCAGACATGCTGGTCCGGTCCGATACGCACGAAGAGAATCGGCACCGAGAAATCGAAGCCGTGGTTCAAGGTGGCTTTGCAGACAGATCGATTTATCGCGATGACAAAAACGTTCGGAGCTATAATTTTGGATATGGTTACGACAAAAAATATGTCCAGATCCATGTCGGATCCATAAACGATGGAGTCTGTGTTGATCTGTCGGCGCTGTATACGGAAGTCACGTCGCCGGCGCAGCAGGTCACACCTGCGCTCGCGCTGCAGTTTTACCACGGTTGACTGACAACAAAGCTGTAATTGGACAATTTTTACACTGACGGATAGAAACATCGCCATAAGGATAAGATAATAAATTGCTGCTTTTGCTCTATCTAAAAGGTTAGGTTTCATTACAAATAATTCTCTACTGAAGAAAAAAGGTTTCCAATTACTCTAACTTATCAAAATTTAGATTCGGAGTACATACTCGTATTTTGGCAAAGTGTGGTACAATAATATAATACAACAGTTGGCGATTATGCATACATATAAATATTTTTGATGAATAAAATAAAAACAATAATATCCAAAGATTAATGTATACTTTGTATGCACAGTATGTCCTTCAATCTGGAATGGCGACGGTTCGGCGGACAGAAATCTTATCGCATCACGAGTTTTTAATGTTTTAACAGCCAATAATAGCAACAACTTTGACACGATTGGTAGGTAAACTCCGCGACAAATATGACGTGTAGCACGCCACGACGCACAGACCACATAAACACTAATAATTACACAATGGCAAACAGATAACTACGTTGTTTTCAGTACTTTACCAAGTAGTTAGTAAATATGAAAAATTACTAGTCGTTTCGTTTACTTAAAATTATCTCGACAAAAGTTAGCAGGAAACCGTAGGCATCCGATCGGCGTAGGAGGTAGAAATTAACATTCTAGAAACTCATGGTTAACTTTAATGACAAAATATTTAAAGAGCTTTCAAGAAAACCCAATAGGTATACTTCATAGCTAAATTTACAGCTACTGAGGAAATTTAACCAAGATCCTATCATACTTGTTATGCAGCGTTCACGAAAGGGAAAAGCTATTTCAACGATTTTTTCCTCTATTTCAAGATCGCCTGAATACGTACTATACAGCCTACTGTTGAGTCGCAGACTGTCCTACGTACGGGAACTCTACATTTATCAAGAACATCGATTTTCGAATGGAATGTTCGGTAGTATTAAACGAGGCTTGACATTTTTTAATGTTAATAAATGTGTCTATAGATAGGCAGATATTTCCTTTGTATGGGCCCCATGCAAGGCCAGGCAGGATGCAGTCACGGGCGGCATGTCACGTTGAACCAAACAAGGTTAAGAGCTCCAACATTAGCGCAGAAGTAGAATTGCGTGATTAAGAATCATAGTGCACAGAGGTCACGGCAAACATCTCACCGTTAAGGAAGGCTCACAAACTAATGCAGGCTATTGAATTACAGTATTATTGTCGGTGCATGTGATCGTTACACGGCCATTTCAATTATCGTTACAATTTGACAAGACTTTCGCTCTCTTTACAACTTCGTGACTTTGATCTCTTTACACTTGACTCTCACTTAGCGTTTATTGACACCTAACATTTGGCTGTAAATACATCCCAATTTTGGTATGAAACTTTCGCTGTTGAAAGCAATCATTCTGGGGTAGTTCGAATTAGTTAGAAACGTGTCGAGGGATGTCGAGCCTTACAGCAATATATCAATACAAAAATTTTCAGGACGGACGTCAATAATTCAAACGGTTTTGGGAAATGGGTATTAGCGTGAAATATGTTCAGGTTTCCAAGGCCAGCTTCGAACGAGCCCAAGGGGAGGCGCACCTAACTCAACGTGGTTGAAACCTATTAAAACACCTACGAGTAACTGTTACGTAAGACGACGTTGATAAACGACACCCAGAAATAATAAAGATAAAATAAATTGTTACTATTGCAATTGCTAAGAAATGCCATGTTTATATTTGCAAAGAAACAGCAAACAAAATAGCGAATGGAAAAGAAAAGAAAAACAAAAGTGATATATTGCCGAACCACGAGCCAAAAGCGATGTGGCTTAAGGAAAACTAACTACGCTCATCAATAATCATGGCTATTTAATCCTTACAAGGATAAAGAGAAATCGTGTTGAGATGACGATGATCACTAAATACATTAGCAGACCTAAATAATCAGAAAATTGAATATTAATAGATCATTACAAGAAAAACTAAACAACAACACCATTTATAAATACCCAATAAATAACCGCAAACAAGTTTGCGAATAAAAATGAGTAACAATGTAAATATCTGGACCAAACAATTGATGAGATCATGATACGAAAAATGCAAATCCACGTGTAATACGAAAAGTACACTTGATGGCTTGTTTGGGTATTGTGATGCTAATGGGTGAAGTGAGGCCTGCTTTATCAGAGAACATGACAATACTCGTAATACAGAAAAATAATGCTGTACTTATCGTAAGCGTTTTGTTTTTGAATTCACGAACAGGACGTCACTAGTCGCAAAGTTCCATAATTTATTTCAAGGCCTAACATTATGCGTGCTTATTTAACAAAGGAGAAATAGTTTTAGTAATTCTTCACAATTATAAATCTTCCATCCTATCGATGGCTTTCAAGTCATGCATGGGTACCATAAGTTTTCTGCTTCTAAATTGTAAATTGGGAGGGCATAGTTACAATAATACAATGTCATGTTTCTAGATGCTTTAAGAAAATGACGCTAATACATTTTTATGACTCTATTTTATATTCAAGAAAATAATGGTGTTCCTCAGATAACAATAGGTACTATTTATTCTATTCACCGTAGTTTGTATGAATTTAACATAAGCTGACGCAGTTTCGTTTTTAGATATTATAATTTACAAGATGTTATAGCAGAGTAGACTTAAAGAAAAACGATTCAATGAAATAACGTCATAGAAAAATCAAGAGATTATTTTAACCTCCTCTGTTTGTTTCAAAAAAGAATACACAATTCACACCCAATCAGTCAATCGTCCTCATTCGAAGCCCGTAAAATGGGATTGGACCTTGTTAAATCAATTAGGATAAGATTTACAGCTCCTGTACATGACAGTGTTTACCTACTTATCCAGTGTTTCAACATCCCACACGACACAGTTCTCGAACCTAAGCACTAAGTGTTCTCTGGCTATTAGCATTATTGAACATAGCTACGCTGACATTAGCACCTAGATTTAGAACCAATATGTAGGTGAGACTTGCATTCGTGTTACGTAAGGCAGAGAATATTATGTTAGGTTTAAAGTTGGGTTAGGTATTTCGATGGCTATCACTTCAGCCGGAAGCGGGGCTGTTGCGAAAAATATTTTGCTGCGAGTTTATCAAGTATTTCAAAATATGGCCGCCGGTTTATTTTAAAGAGGCGATGAAATCGATTTTGCCAACTCTACAAGTACCTATATTAAAAAAAAACAATCACTAAAAGAGAGATTATAATAATGAATTTTTTGGTATACTGCTATGTATGAATGGATGATATATAAACGATTTGTGATATCAACTGAGCTTAAAGCGAAAATGATGTTGATAGATGAAATTAAATTACTACCAGTTGTTAGGCATCCGTTGTTGTTTCACATGATTACTTCAGTATCGTAAATGATTCAAGAATTATCACTATTTAGCACTATTTCAAATCTCTTAAAGTCCGATAAATGAGGATACACACTGTAAAATTGAAAAACATGATTTTCTTACTAGAAATAAACAAATAAAGGGCTCTTTTCGAGAGCACTAATTGCTTAAAAACTTACCCGAGAAGCTAATTTTCGTTTCAACCGGCATCTTCGAGAACGCGGGACGCCAGAAAGTAGGTGAGGAAATGTCTTCAAGAACGAGCTGGTTCCTGTTTCAAAATTCAGTTGGTTGTCGATTGTTTTGTTTTCGAGGGATGCGGAGTGTTTTGGTATTGCGCGCGCGTCTCGGTGGATATGTGGACGCGTATGTATCGCTCGCCAGCTGACGGAGCACTGCCGTGCGGCGCGTCCTGCGCTGCGGACTGCTAGGTTTTGTTTTCCTGCGCCACCCGCCCTTCCAATAAGGGCGGCTTTACTTTGGAGCCCGGCACACAAGTAGCTATAAAAATACTAGAGCAAGTCGAAATACGATGTATTTTCCATACGAATCTGCAAGTGACCCTACATACATGCAGCTCCATACATGATTTCTGTGACGGCCCCAAAATATGTGGATTGGTTGATGTTGGATGTGGATATATAACACGATATACGCTATAAGTTTGTGTGAAAATTTATATTTAAAAAATAGATACTGCTTTTGCGTACATAATCTATAATTTAAGTTATTGCTGGAAATATTAATTAAATTATATATTCGTGTGTGCCAGGCTTAATGACGGCTTAACTTTGATACAATACAACACAAAAATAACCCCACTTTTGCGTGAAAACACAGTTTCAGGGTCATTAGGCAAGCTAGTTTCAGAAATAACTCATTTTATATGACTTAAATCTATTTGCTATTATGTAATTGACTCTGCTACACGGAACGTTCGAAGGCTACTACTACGCATGTGTTGGTTTTCATGGGATTCCCGAGTAATTTTCTCTTTTCTTTTTCATGGAACTATTGTTTATTGATAGACAAGGAACCCAGCGTTTAGAGTAGCGTTCAAAATGAATTAAAGCCAGCATTGTTTTAGTGATTTTACTACAAAAGGATGAAATAAATGTTTCTTTGTTATCTTGTACAATAATATTATACACACAGCTAGGATGCTACGAGTCGTGATAACTAACTTAGTCATTTAAGCTGTCTTACGGAGCCAGTCTTTGTATAATCTTATCAACACGGTGGTGATAAGATAACACTCGCGTGCCGCACATTCTTGTATCTACGCATAGCATGATATATATTTTACTGTATTAAATAAAGATAGCAATCGCAAAATTGTCTTAAGATTTTTTTTAATTAGAGCAAGAGGTGTTGTTTTCTTGTCTAAATAACATCACTACATAGTATAAAACAAAGTCGCTTTTTCTGTCACTACATAGTGTAAAACAAAGTCGCTTTTTCTGTCCCTATGTCCCTATGTCCCTCCCTTTGTACGCTTAAATCTTTAAAACTACGCAACGGATTTTGATGCGGTTTTTTTTAATAGATAGAGTGTTTCAAGAGGAAGGTTTATATGTATAATACATGCATAATATGCTTAAGGATAACCCACAATAACCATTTTCCCGTGCGGAGCCGGGGCGGGTCGCTAGTTATAAATAAATTAGTAAAAAATAACCTGAGAACCACTTTACGCTGGTTTAGAATTCAGGATTGTCTCTTTAAGCAGAAGTATATTTTTTTCCTTTTATTACTTTGTCGTGTCGTGGGAACTATTATTTTATTTCGAGTGTATACCTACATTTATCAATGCCATATCAAATATATTTTTCATGCGCGCCTCTATGATATGTTTTCTCACGTCCTTCTACGCCGCTCTATCCATAGAGAAATTTCCCAAGAGTATACATACATCCAACGTTCACAACACTAGCTCTTAACTAGTCATTCATTTCAAGTCTTTGTGAGCCGACCTTATCTATTGAGTAAGGTTTAACAGAATAAATGGCGCTATTTATAAACTCGTCCAATGCTGCTACAAATAATTGCAGTGTTATTTATCGAATGCAATGCGTGACGCCGCAATTGCACTGTGGCAGCTTTAAATTGTATGCAAGTCATAGCAATTGATAGGATCAGCTCAGCCTTACAACCTTTGCTTGGGCAAATAAACGAGTTATCAGATCAAGTCGGCTTTTAAGTAATTGCGCGTCGAGAAATCTATGGTAGTAAGGCGCCTTATGGTTATAAATTTAGAGTAGCATATTGCTATAACTTTCGGGCTGCGGGCACCAGAATGACTTTTATGATCAGCAATATTTGCAATCTCTGGGATCTTGGGAGACGGTTTATAATAAGATTTAGAGAACTGGTTTATATTGCATATTACTTACAATCCTTTTTGCGGCTAAAGGGCAGTGTTTGTTTAATTATTTACAATAAATTTAATTTACTTACTAATAAAGCACTTTTAGTTGTTTGGAGAGAACGAAAACTTATCAAAGTTTAGAATAGGATACGCAAATAATAACATCCAATTTTGTACTTACGCAAACAAAGTACCTATTCGGTTATTGATATTATAATTTATACCATCGGTAATTGTTATTGTACCGTAATTTATCTAATCATTTCAAACATTCAATCAATATCCTTCTTAAATTTATATGGATTTCTAACAATTCTCTAGCTAGTATATTCAAATATAAAGCAGGTTTACAACAATAAAGGTTACAGAAAGTGATGGTCGGAGATAGAACAGTGACTTGACCGCATCCTGTTGGTTACGTCATGCATGCCTGTGGTTTAATGCACCATGCGAGATCTTACAAACATCTTCACAACTAAGCGAAATACATTGCATAAATAAAAGAGTTTTACCCTTGATATTATTATGAAATGCGGAAGAAACAAAAAG
The DNA here is from genome assembly GCA_948473455.1 of Teleiodes luculella. Taxonomy (NCBI): domain Eukaryota; kingdom Metazoa; phylum Arthropoda; class Insecta; order Lepidoptera; family Gelechiidae; genus Teleiodes; species Teleiodes luculella. The sequence goes on along the minus strand of OX419586.1, from coordinate 4,158,271 downwards.
AGGAAAGGTAATAAACCTGTTACATTGACGACAACAAACACCTACGCGACAGACCATACGCGGTTGTACACCTGTCTTACCTATAAGTACTTAACGTACTAGCTTTCCGCCGCGGCTCCGCCCGCGTTAACAGGTTTTCCCATGTAAATGAGGAATTTTTTCGCAGTAAAAGGTAGCCTATGTTACTCAGGGTGAATGTAGCTTTCTAATGGTGAAGAAATTTTTGAAATCGGCACGGTAGTTTTTGAGTTTATTCATTACAAACATACACACAAAAATACAAAATCTTTTCTCTTTATAATAAAAGTATGAAGAAGTAAACTCATTATAGAGTCCCTTTTTTCATGTAGGTACGGTCATCGAGTAATAAAGTAAATTTGAAGGATTTTTTGCAGGAAACTTTTCCTGACTTTTCAGGACTTTCTAAAGCCTTAAAACACAAAGACCAACGGAATTTACTAACGGTCTTGTACGAAATCCGAAGTGCTTTTAGTTGTTCAATAGGGTCTCATTCCCAAAAGGCAGTTGTTGCAATAAGCTCAACAGACGCCTTGTTCCTTTCACTCGGACTTACAACAGTGACCTAACAAAAGCTATTCAATTCACGATAAGAAAGCGGACAAGGCGCAAGTAAAACAGCGCTATGTAAGGAAGTGTTCATTAGTGTTTTGGTCAGTCCAAGTTAGTACAACACTCGTAAATCTTTTTGGCAATTGATTGTCGTTGTAGCTGCAAATGCGAAGTGAACTGCGGTACTTCTAGAAAACTCGAGAACGAATGGAATATAAACAACAGCAAGGGCCGGTTACAAAGCTAATGAAAAAGTTGTTGTTGATCATTGCATAGCCACTTGCTTTTTGTGTACCCGTATGCATATCTAGCCTATAACAGTCCACCAATGGATTAAGAAATCTTCCTTGAAAGGATGGTGTTTTTTTTTAATTGACCTATGCTTGTGTCGAAAAAGTACGACCAATCAAGCTTCACCGGACTTACGGGGGAGTCGAAGACTCTACCCCATACAGAAGACTACTCCAAAGGAAGGTGTTGTAGTCATCACCATCTATTGAATTCATTTTCAGTGATATCGTTATGTACTTGGGGTATTTTAGTATATCTACATCTGTACAAATGTTATAATAATATTAGCAGGTAAGATCCTTCTAACAGGCATTAACAGGGATAGATTCTCACGGATTAGGTACATTCCTCCTCTTTCTTATATCAGGGGACACTAAATATTTCGTGTGTAGGTAATTTTAGTCCCAAAACATAAGTACATATTTGGTTCCCCTTACTAAGGTTTGTTCATGCAATAAGTATACCTACCGAGTCTACCGCCTACAGTCTATTTATTATATCCATGTATATTTATTACGTCCATTCACTGCAGTTTGCAGATGTAACTAGGGTTATCCTACCTATATAAGCTTTTATGATTATAATCCACAGACCATTGGAAACTCTCACGAAGCTGGTACTCGTAACTGCCATTGCACCAGTGGAGGACAATTACGAAAAATATCATGATCAATATTTAAATATTGTTGATGATATACCTATTTTTTTCTAATTTGGAAGTGTTTTTTAAATTTATGCAAATATGGTCCAAAAATAAAAGCATACACATATTTTTAGAGTGAGTAGAGTAAGGAGTTTTACGCGGGAATCGAGAGGAAATGGCAGGTCCATTGTTTCGTCCTTTTTAAAAATAGTTTTTCATGGTAATTGTGGTGTTAATATGGTGGAATTAGTGCAATAATGTGCCGTTAAAGAAGAACTATTCAATGAAAGTGAGAAATAATGAGTGGTTAGCTGTTTCTGGTTTGATACCCCGCGTTAAACTTCAGTATCATTGGAATGTAAGAACCACCCTTGCATTCCAATGATCCCGTAACAAGAAATGAAACTACTGAAGAAGTTTAACATAGATGCAAGAAATGACTAAAGACGACGAAATGAAACTAAAGAAATAATGACTGAAGATGAAGACATTAAACTTGGATAATGCAAGAAACTACTAAAGACTAGGCTGTATGGGCTTAGATCCCTTTGCCTTTCCCATAAGGGAGAAAGAAACTAAAAAAAAAAAAAGTGAGTAGAGTAACATATAAAGAACTCTTTGTCTTCTTAATTTAAAAACGGATAACGAAACATATCACCCATTATAAATTAATGGCTTGCCTGGTAGAAATTACTACTTTAGCAATAAGGCCGCCCATTTGTACACGTATATTGTTGTAACTGTTTTTCTTGTAATTTATTACTGGTGTGCAATAAAGTATAAAATATTCTATTCTATTCTAATGTGCACTTTTTCATTTTGCCCAGCCTCAGCACTTTAAACAAAGCAATGACCACGATTATGTAATGTAACCAGAACAATAAAGATCATAGTCCTTTCACCGGCGCACGCGGATGCCAAGTCGACAACTTTCTTGTCAGTAAAAGAAGATTGGGCTACCAGAGGATGATTGAGATAAATTGAGTTTTGATGTAGTCAGTGGGCTGGCTACCGATAATCCTAAAGTTGATTGATTGTGCTTTTATAACGTCGCGGGCGCTTTTATTACTTTAGACAATTATTTGTTAGTTAGTAATATTAGTTCATATCCTCAAAAATTTTTGAAGAGAACAAAAGTATGAAACATGAAAGATTAGAAATAATGGTGACAAGAAAGGAAGACCGCAAAAATAAACGGAACACTCCGTCGTCAACTCAAGAGAGATTTCGAGAAAACGCTGAATCAACTTAAGCTGCTTAAAACTTGACACAAAAATTATTAAAATAATGCCAGAATAGGTACGTCTCGTCTCATAATCTCTTTGTATTAAAGTAAACAACTCTACAATTAAATACTAAAGTATACCTACCTACCTTTCTAGAAATTTGTTCAAACGACAACAACGATTAAGATGAATAAATAAATAAGCGTTGATCAAAGTCTTTTGTGTATCCTTAGTAATTTTTATATTGCAAATTCCAAATATCGCCAAGCAAACCGAATAGATAGAATTTTGGAAGCGATCCAATGCTCTTACTCTTTGTAGCTCTTTCACTCTTATAGAGCTATCGTACCGTACACTATGCATAAGCAAAATGTAGCTGGAATATTTCAAAGCAAGAGGCAAATCAATAGAGGATTCTCTAGAGCTGGGTTATTGAGCTCGCCGAGTCAGCCTCTCTCAGCCACTCATTCACTCGGCCCGCCGCCGCCGACCCCTGAGAGCTATTGGCACTACGAATCATGACGACTAAGGAATTCCTCTGTCTGTTTATTTACATTTTAGTCGTTGGATTCACGTTTGTTTTGTTGATATTTGCGTAAAAGTCACAAAGGAAGTATTTCAATATAGCAACATGAAAATTAATATAGTGTTCTAAGGGAAGTGTTGCAGTGTGAGTAGGAAGTAGCTTCTAGAAAATTGGGAAAAATATGTCCAGTCCAGTTTCATCAGCAAAGTTTTAGTAAGGTAACCGAAATATTATAAATCAAAGCTGGAAATATAGCTTTTCACTTACAAAATGTTCGTTCCTACATTCATTCGATACCAGCATTGTATTTATGTAAAACTGAATATAAAAATAAATCAAAGCCAGGGTGGCTAACAGCTCATATATTATGTCCCTACCGAGGGGCTCGAGCCTACCCTGATACCAGGGTAATAAAACCAACGATACATTAAAAGTGCTCGTCCTCATCGGATTGGAATCTTTGCCTCCCAGATTCAGGTGAAAAGGCCCCATGATCCCCACGTCTAGGTTAATAGACACGATTATATTTTCTCGAACTCTCCAAGTCTCACGCGCCTTTCAGTGTCATGAAATTGCTAGACATATTTTACGATACGTCCATTCTGTGACTCGGCAGAAACTACAAGATCAGTCAGGAGGCCTCGCTATTTACATAGATGTCGAGTCACGAGCTGCAGGTAGTTTACTCAGGCGTTCTTGCTTTGTTGATATTACTCTCCAGACAAATATTTTGCACGGCGAGGTGGGATATTGTAATGTTGATATTTGACACGAAATAATTATTAAATACATTTATATCCTAGAGAAGTAACCTCGTGTCAGAAGTAAAGTAGAAATATTTATTATGTCATATAAGTAAGTGATAGAAAATTGTAAAATTACCGTTAAGTAAATAATAATAAAGATCCCGGTATCCAAAATAAGTTTGAAACCAATACGATCACTTAACCAGGTTTAGTTAGATAGGTATAAATAAACAGAACAGAGATAGTATAACAAATAATGATTCTAATTACAATATAGATCACAATCGAGTGTTTATTAATTATAACGGCTGTGCCTATTTATTATTTAATTTATCGCTGAGGCCAGCGACCGATAGATCGGAATCCAAACAAGCATAGCGCATAATATGCGCACCGATGCAGCGGAAAGCACGTACGAGAGCCAAAGTCAAACTATGCCGTTATTGACTTGACTACTTCACTACATTCAATAAAGATTAGACAGAATGTGAAATATGCATTCAATAGAAAAGCGTGCAATGAAAAAAAAATAGTACAAAAATCGATATCTGACAGGGCAGGTCAGGTTGGGTTGGGTTCATTTTTCGCAAATCTTTGCTCCATTATCTCCAAATTAAATAGATAACACAACATAACCTTCAAAGAAGTAGCGCCTCTACGAAGTAAACAAACGTAATCCACATTTGTTATTTAAGCGACATTATGACAGGTTCAAGAGTAGACAGACACTATTCCTTCGTCACACTTGAAGTTGTAAAGTAACTACTTTAACCTACAAAAAACTTTTTTTCCAAGAATTTACAGCATCTTTAAATACGCCAATATAATCTGGCGAATTTCGATGGTGAATTTTTGGATAAATTCAACATAATATCAAGAAACACGTTGACGTAACGTAAAGTAATATTATTATAGTCCGTAAGCCCACTCCGAAATACCCTACTTCACATGACATTACGATCAAATAACGCGTTCGGCAAATAATAATGTGCGGAGCGAGGATCAGAAAAATGCAAAGAAGGAAGAAGTGAAGGATTAGACTCGACACGACAACGCAACAAGGTCCTATATACTGTAGGTAGGTAGAGACACTCTACGTGACGCATTAGTCCTTCACGAGGGTTTTCAGTATCAGCTAGGCCGAGGTTCGAGGCTTCGTCGAGCCGCCCCTAGTCGCGTTGGTACATGACTACTGCTCCGCAAGTCCGGTGAAGCCTGATCCGTCGTACTTTTTCGACACAAGCATAGGTCAATTAAAAAAAAACTTTTATGTCACTATGTCTCGTTTAATACTTTCTTTCTCGCGTGTTACGTGGTGAGAACAGTTATCATGTGAATAAAGCTCAAGTGTGACGACGAGACAGGTAAATCCTATTTATTTTTTTCTGGCTTCTTTCAACGCAACTACAAAGAGTTAGTTAATTCGCAGCCGCCGCGTGTCGATTACGATATCGCATTACCTTGAGATCGTTATCAAATGAGTGTTTGAATTTGTGAAAATGTTATTCTAGGTAGGAATATCGTTATCAGCTCATATCTAGGTCTATGAAGTCAGTGATACTACAGGGTTCAAAGATATCATATAATTAGGGCTTAGTTAATCGCGATGGTGCGAACCCAAGTCCGGTGAAGCTTGATTGGTCGTACCTTTTCGACACAAGCATAGGTCAATTCAAAAAAAAAAAAAAAAGATGGTGCGAAGCGAGTTGATGTTATTCACAACTTTGGTTAATTATGTTCCTCGAAATATTAGACAAAATTTTTAAACACATCGCGCCTCTAAAATGGAAAGCAACAGCCCTTGCTTAAATATACATGCATATACATACATACATACATAAAGACATGCTCTTTTCTTATTCGGTGAACAGAGTTTTAGTAGTGTTGCAGGGAGTTCAAACTAAATATAATTATAACAATAATCATTAAATTATAATATTACTAGCGACCCGCCACGGGAAAATGGTTATTGTGGGTTATCCTTAAGTATATTATGTATGTATTATACATATAATAAACCTTCCTCTTCTTCTTCTTTTCGAGTCGACAGCAACCTTCCTCTTGAATCCCTCTTTCTACTAAAAAAAAAAACACATCAAAATCCGTTGCGTAGTTTTAAAGATTTAAGCATACAAAGGGACATAGATGGGGACATAGGGACAGAGAAAGCGACTTTGTTTTATAATAAGTATCACTACTTATAGTGATAATTATAATTAATATTGCATAAAAAATCTCGTCTTCAAGGTTTAAGGATAATATAAATAAAGTTTCCAGAAATTCTGTTATCAAGCTCTTATTTTAATAACATTATTTGATTTGAGACGTATAAAAAGATTGAGAAAATAAGGAAAACGACTCGCAAATGTTTTGTACCATTACGTCATTCTAGAAACAAATAAAGAAGCACATTTCTGCAGTCGTATAAAGGATGTCTAACACGTATGTATTAAGTTACGCGCATGTAACCAGTTCTTTTTTAGCAGCTATAAAAATGCGTTTGTTTTGACTGTCGATCGGCGAGGCGTGACGGCAGGCTCTCGCAATCCTGCGCAGGAGCACGTACGACTTGTTGGACTTTTGCTGACGAATTTAATCGACAAATAGAAGATTATGGCCAGCTTTGTATTTAACGAGACATCTGTGCAAGTCAATATTTGATGTAAGTAAGAATATGCTTGAATAATACTCTCAAAACAAACGTTTGATATCAACATGTAGTTGGGCATTTTCACAGCACTGCTCTGTGAATTTTATTTAAATGTTTCTAGCGCACTATTATTTATTCTGTGCTCTAGCGTTTTATTACTGGTGTGCACAAAGTATACTTATTATATTCTACTAGCGACCCGCCCCGGCTCCGCACGGGAAAATGGTTATTGTGGGTTATCCTTCAGTATATTATGCATGTATTATACATATAAACCTTCCTCTTGAATCACTCTATCTATTAAAAAAAACCGCATCAAAATCCGTTGCGTAGTTTTAAAGATTTAAGCGTACAAAGGGACATAGGGACATAGGGACGGAGAAAGCGACTTTATTTTATACTATGTAGTGATTCAAATGAAATTTTAAAAGTCGTAGGCCTCAGCTTAGAAAGGTAATAGTTGTCATAATTTCCACGTTTCTAAGGTTGGAGATTGCTATTGTTATTGGTCACATTTGTGAACACTGCTATCCATTTCGTCAATTCTAACATACACCTCTAATCTCTATACTATACCTATAGAGTCCATAGGATAGATACACAATGAACAAGAGAGGACGTTTATAGGAGTCGGGAACGGTACCATAATATTATTTTAAATTTATAGGTTCTTTAATTATGGGCTTAATTTTCATAAGTATAGCAAAATATTTCAATATTTTCATCGGCATGTACGGCGTAGTAATAATAATTTGTAAAAAAATTAAATTAAAAAATCTAAAAACCCGACTGCTTCAAAAGCGAACTAAAAAGATGAAAACAAGATGATGTAGGAACATAGTAGCATGAATAATTGAAATCCTCTTTTTCTATAAATTGAAATAGTCATTATTGCAGTCGGAGGCATATTATTCATATTTTACTTGCTGAGTCTCCTGCTACATTTATGCCTCCGACTGCAATAATGACTATTTCAATTTATAGAAAAAGAGGATTTCAATTATTCATGCTACTATGTTCCTACATCATCTTGTTTTCATCTTTTTAGTTCGCTTTTGAAGCAGTCGGGTTTTTAGATTTTTTAATTTAATTTTTTATTGAAGACTTTTTAGTTTTATGTAAAATGGTTTAAGGAACATCATCTTCATTTTGAAGGACCTATGTGCCACTCAATATGGTACACAAAAATTTGTTATGAATATGCCTACCCCATTAGCAGCCGATTAGTACACGCAAAGTTGGTGGATACTCTAGATGACACTGGCCGAGTAATTACAGGCCGAAAAACCTACTCAAAACAGCTGTACCCCCTAGCTAGTGTTGCTGTGCCAGATGTTTACCCTAGGGTAAAGTACCCTAATACTTGCAGGCGCGAGGATTTAGTACGATATCTGTGGGTGGGTACTGCTCCTCGATCGAATCGCGCTAAATAGACACTTCAAGAAAAAAAGGTGAAATAAATTCCTTGGAAGTGGCATCCTACTTATCTTGGGAATCAGAATTGTTGTTTCGTCTTATTCGATGATTTTATTTTTTTAAGACATTAAAGTAAGTAACCCGAAGACCTCCAAAAAACGAGTATTAGAATGATCGGCAGTGCCGACTAGTCGACTAGTCGGCCGATTAGTCGGCGGTTTCAAAACCGATTAGTCGGCTAGTCGGCTAGTCAGCAAATACAATAGCCGGCCCATCTCTATTTAAAACCTATCAATACATGATAATATACTCACATCAAAGTCACAGAAATAAAGTGGTGAATTCGTGACTACGTTGTTCGGGTTTCGCCGTGCGAACTTGAACCATTTATCTCTTATTATTTTCTTGTTTGGGACATGTACAATACATACACCTTGTTGGGTGTTGTTATTGATGCGTTTTTATTACACTTTGGTACTGCACACCACTTAAACACTTTGGAATTCATTTTTATCACACGAAATTTATGCAATGTTTGTTTACTTTTCTTTGGCTACGCATAGACAGACAGTACAGTAGAGATGTGTAGGTAATGCGTATGATAATATCACAAAAGTAATACACATTACGCGGTTATTGTAACCAGTACACATCACACATTATCTTTTTTTTTTTAAAGAAAGGAATATCAACTTTTGTCTGTCGGGTCAGTTAGTAAAAAATAAAAACAAAAACCATTTTTTTGGGTGCTATCTATCTCGAGTAATGCGGTCGCGCGCAGGTAATGTTATGATAAATAAAAGTAATACCTATGTGCTGACGGTACGGAATACTACAGAGTATTTCTTCATACTAAGAGACAAAGGAGACGTATAAAAGTGGTTTTTTATTCGGCCAAAAATTGAACGCATAAGTAGTAGGTATACCTACTTAGAAAGCTTATGTAAGTGGGTTTCAGGATAACTAATCAAATTATTTTATCGATCCTCTGTCTTTTTTGTATTAAAATCTTCCAGCCAAGATTGTTTTAACCAACATTATTTTTATTTTTAGTACTTTTTTTGCAGTAAATAATTAAAATAATTAATGAATAACTTGAGGCTCTTTCGTTTCATTTTTAGAAAAAGTAAACTAATAAAAAAAAAAGAATGTCAACGTGATGGACGACAGATATTCAACTGACAGGTATTCAAGTTAATGTCATATCAAGTTTTTTTTCAATCGATCAAATCCTAATAAAAAGTTAGAAAGAGACAACAGATCATTGTTATGTTATGCCTATCTCTTTCTTAAAAAGCATTCAAAGCAACCACGCAACGAAAAAATTGGTTTGAAAGGACTGCCAGAGGCATAATTGTATTGCCAGATCTTACGTTTATTTTTCTACCATACAATATTCGAATCAATTTATGAAAAAACGGAGTATCCATTATTTTTTTTCAAGTGATCCTGATAATCGTAATAATATACCCTTTCATCCTATATGCGTAGAATACCCGTTCATTCTTTGAAATAATTTAAAACCACCTTCCATACAAATTTTGACGTGTCCTTTCATTCAACATTTCGGGTAATGCTTAGTGTGATGTGTAATAGTACGGGGTGATATCACCTTTTCGAAAGTAATGAGTAATGTGATATGTCATTAAAACGTACTGTTTTGCGCATGTCTAAAGACAGACACATTTGCTGTGTTGCCATATGGTGAGGACGTGAAATCCGTATTTTTATTGAAAAAATCCGTATAAAATCCGTATTTACCAATATGAACGAAATTCCGTATGAAATCCGTATAAAAATTAAACTCTGATTAGGTACCTATTTATATAGATGTATATTCATAATTATTAATTAATATTTAAGTCAAAACAGGGCGATTTCCCTAAAAGTTATTTGTATGTAGCAAGCCATACGTGGTAATGGTATTAAAAAATATAGTTCCGATCCGATTCGACAGATATAATTAATCCATGATTAATAATGATTGTGCTGTAAATCCGTATAAATATCCGTATACATCAATTATCCGTACTAAACTTTTAAAATCCGTATAAATACGGACAAATCCGTATATATGGTAACACTGCATTTGATGTTTACCAAAGGGTAGTAATTAAACGAGTGACTGTAAATTATAGTTTTGTGTGTCAAAATTAATTAATTTGGGTTATAGAATTACTAAGTGAGCGACTGACTGCGAGCGACGAGAAATCAACAGAACAGCAACTTATAAACATTAATTTGAGTTACTTAAAATACAAAATGAGCAGCTTCATAATATTTGAGCGACCTAATATTTGTTTGAGTGTCAACGTTACGTCCTGCATTTTTTTCAATATTTGGCAAATGTATTTTTTATACTGAGCGTCATTTTATCTTAAATTAAGTGTTTCGAATACAAAAACAACTTTGAAAAAATTAACGCGGCACGCTCGCTCCGCTCGCTCGGCTCCCTCCGCTCTGTTATTGACATCAGTCTAACCTAACCTAACCAACCGATTTGATTCTGGGTAGATTTGTCTTATTTTAGCGGAGGGCCGTGTCCCCCGAACCCCCCCTATGGTGGGGGGCTGCACCCCCCCCTCCCCCCGCTTCGTTTAACGCCCTGACTACTATTATCAAAGCCAGTGACCTTCGTGTTGCCAGTTGCCCTCTCTGTATTTCCAGTCGCTCACTTGGTAATGTAGTCGCTCACTTGGTAATTTAGTCGCTCACTTAGTAATTTAGTCGTTCACTTGGTAATTTTAATATCTGAAATGGATTATTCACTATGCACTTTTTGTAAGCTCGTTCTGGATTTTATTATTAATCAATATTCGTCGTTAATTTAGTTAATTTTTCGCTTACTCAAATTCATGCCGCTCAAGTTATTAAAACAGTATGTCATCATCAGTCGCAAAGTTGTTTTTTTATTCGCTCGTTTTATAATTCCCCTTTACCAAATGTTTATCTAAGCACACCCGACGCCATGACACTGCGAGCGAGCTGTTTTCGCGCCCTATTGAAAAAATATAGTAAATATAATAGTTAAATAATAAAACAAAACCTAGCCTATAACCATCGCTCGGTTCAGACGAATCGATAGACACCTCATTCTTTAAAATCCGTCCAGCCGTTTGGATGATTCGAGGGTATAAAGAATCCCACATACATACATACATACATACATACATACATACATACATACACAGATACGCGTGAAAAACATAACCCTTCCTTTGCAGTCGGGTAAAAAAAGAGATAACACGTCACAGAGTCAATACACTTGATATGCACACAGCGCAACACGACGCACGCCGTTTTCCACACCTGCGCGTGCGCAGCGGACCGGAACACTTTCCAGCAATAGTTCTGATGCATGGTTAAAACAAGGCGAAAACAACATAGGTAACAGAATCATAAAGAAATGGCAATACTAGAAAAAACTAATAGGTTATATTAAGAACTCAAAACTACGTCAAACTACTGAATAACACACGGAATACAGCTTTCTTTTCAATAGTTGATTGATTGATACTAACGTATGGACAATATAGAAAGAAGGTTAGAAAGACAAAAATATAGAACCGCAAATTCAAAAATAATAGTATCTATCTATATTGTTATAGTAGGTACTAATCTGTTCCAGTCCCCCTAGCATGACTGTTCACGCGTGAGAGACAATTTTATCGTGCGCATGCGCTTTTCTATTGGAGGATATTTCAATAGTTAGATTTCACGGTAGTGGACTGGTCATGCTACGGGCATACTACGGGGCAGGTATGGAACTGATACAAAGTGCCACTGATATTGACAATCTTCACTACGTAATAGTAGCTGCAGTTATGTAGCAAGGCGACAGGTAAACCCGGAGAGACCAGGATGTGATCAAATGAGTGAGTAATTCGAGAACTGCTTGCATCATTGTATCGGACATACTTTACTTCCGAGAAAACCTTGAATTTTTACGACGGTAGAGTCGTAAAAATGTTGCTTAAATAGGGAAAATAATTAGCTAAGATCAATAAATTTCTTATACTTTTTCACGAATACATTTTTTTATAAAGTAGGACCGGGCTATTGCTTTTCAAATGGAAGGCGCAGGTTCATTATGTATCAAATTTTTACAATTTGCAAATTCAAATCAAATCAAATAAAACAGTGTGAAGGTATCTGCGAAGAATTTCAAAGGTGTGTGAAGTCGACCAATCTGCCCTGGGGCAGCGTGACCAAAAGTCGTGTCCCTCGGTGAGAACTAATGAGTTGATAAAGATCACACGATTCTATCTTCTACGAAACTGAGACTATTATAAAACGGTTTCACGTACGCAAATTACCTCTGGGACTGATATAAATACAAAGATTTCCTTATCTATTAAATTTAAAGGATTTTCCGGTCAACCTTAAACTAAGAATATGTATTTTCCAAGTTCAGCAGGCTATGATACGTGAGGAGAGTGGAACGAGGCAATATTCAGTGTTGCCGAGTACAGGAATGATATCATTGGTGTAGCATTAATAATGCATAAGGGGCCTTGGACTGAGATTTTCGCTCAAACTTGTCACGTTACATATATTTGGTTTTAAGTAAACATTTGTTGAAATGCGCGTGACATCAACAGGAAGTTTCAAACGTGTAGATACAGTAGATGTCGCCTCAGGGCCGCAAGAATCTTTTAACACAATACGTCTTTACAGGTGATCATTAGCAGTATTGAGACAAATGACTATTTACTATGATGTGTATCTTAAAGGTGTAATGAGTTCAAAGATTAGGATGTTGCGTGCGTAGTCGGCTTCGTCCTCAATGACATTATTTGCAGTGGGCGCTCTAGATTATACACACGGGATAGTACTATTATTTTCTTCTGTGCTTATGTCATATCATGAGATGTAATCACGTCCTTAGTTAAATTACTTGATTTAATACTTTACAAGTGTAGCAAAAAGAACTCGATGTCGAAAAGTGATTTGTAAAATCTTACTTCGAATAACATATGATTTTTGTTTTATTTTTTTTTCCGCATACAATTTTTCCTTTAAAATGACTGTTTGTATGAATGTCGATAGTTTCTTTGGGATAGTTGCTCAAAACCATTAACTCAGCAATACTGAGCATGTCTTTTCAGTATTTGCTAAGTCGTCACTTATACTCTGAATAGCGCGTGTTTTTAACTCCCGACGAAAAATAATTGTTATAAGTTTGACGTGTGTGTCTGTCTGTCTGTGCCATCGCAGCTCCTAAACGGATGCGCCGATTTTGATCTACTTTTTTTGTTTGCAAGGTGACACAATCCAGAGTGTTCTTAGCTATGATCCAAGAAAATATGTTCAGCCATTTGAAGAATATCAGCTCTTTTCTAGTTGTTGAATGGATTAAGTAACGGATTTGTGTCGGGAGTTATTATTTTTTTAATTTAATGTTATTAATGTAATTATCTATCGACTATTAATTTGCCTAATTTTGTACTTCCCAAAAAGTAAATGTCTTATAATGTTACAATGCAACGCAGATGTGGATACTTAGCAAAAAGTAACAAAAAAATTTAATTATTTTCGCAGTAGCTGTTCATTGCGACACCAAATTCTGTGCCACTGTCACGTGTCTCATTGTTGGAAAAAATCTGCTTTGAATGGTGATACCATTGTCGGTAACAAAATAATGGACAATGTAATATTGAAACCTCATACATGACATTGAATTGTTGTTGTAGCACTGGTTCTTTTATGGTGTTTTATATAATGCATTCATCACTACATAGTATAAAATAAAGTCGCTTTCTCCGTCCCTATGTCCCTCCCTTTGTACGCTTAAATCTTTAAAACTACGCAACGGATTTTGATGCGGTTTTTTTTAATAGATAGAGTGATTCAAGAGGAAGGTTTATATGTATAATACATGCATAATATACTGAAGGATAACCCACAATAACCATTTTCCCGTGCGGAGCCGGGGCGGGTCGCTAGTTCAAAATAAAACACACACTTTTTGATTTTTGTATCTTTGTCCAAAAAAATATGTAATGCAAAAAACTTTAGAAAGGCAAACAAGTTATAATCTAAAAATAATTGTATTAAGTATTATTCTTCTTTGATACTTTAATGAAAAACTCTAGGTACCTAAACGCTATCTATCACATTTGTATTAGAATTTCGGGTAAAAGGTGTTTCAAAAATATGTACAGGATTTGTAAAGTAAGTTTCCTTCGGTCGATTCTTTTTCTGCAATAAGCATACATTATGTAGTAGGGACAATTCACACAATAAACATAAAACATCTTACAATCCTTTAATTAATTAAAATTTAGATAATAAATTCATATTTCTTCATTTTTGTTTTCGATTAGAAAGAGTGATTTTTGTGTGTTTAGTTTATGAAATAACCTTTATTTCTTTTATTTATATCTGAACCTAGATTAACAATTTAATAAAGTGCAGTTTTAAATATAAGAATATAAACTAATAATAATCATCTTTGTCGTTGTCCGACTTTAATTTTAATAGAGTCGTGTATTGATGATGAAAGAAATAAATAAATGATATATTATTATGATTGGTGCACCGATATAGACAAGGTGTGTCGTAGGTTATCTGCTTGCTTGGCATTTCACGAAAATATCACTGGTATAGTAGAATGGTAAAGTAGAATGTTCTATTCGAAGGTCAACCAGTTACACCCAGGATTAGGAACCTAAGTAGTACCTAAGTAGTCATATAGGTATATAGCTAGAGAACTAAAGAGATATAGCTAATGCTACAGTGTGTGATCTCGACAAAAATAAATATGGAAAATAGATGAAACAGCCATATTATAATCAGAATATTTTAGTTACCTATGGGACATCACAACACAACAGAATAGGAATTGGTAATTTTATAGGAATCCATAGTTAAAGTGCCTAACTAGACTGTCATTTCCACCTCTTTCCATAAACAAATGCAACAAACAAAAATCTTCCGTTCTCTAAGCACGTCGCCAGCGCATCGTAAATGACAGGCTGACACTGAAATGTCAGGTGTCACTAAGGATTGATGAGGTCCACCGAAGGTCGTTAGAAAGCACGCATCAAGACATCAATCCACCATCAATCCATGCCACGATAGCGTCCGTTATCCTCCTCGTAGACTTGAGGTGATGACTCTCAAATTAGTCACAGGCAAAGGAAAGTAGGACAACAGAAGCAATGCATCAAGGGCTTGTTGCTGTTTTTTTACGTCAAGAGTCAAAATGTATGGGTATATACGTATATTCAAGAAGAGACAAAAAGGAAGCAAAAAGTAAATTTTCGTGGATTCCAGTAGAATAGGACAAAAAAGACCCGGTTAGCACCTGGGTACTGTATGAGACGAGACAGTACAATACTTAAAGGTATAAGTATAATCCTGGGAGTGGGGGTAGCGTTCGTTCACTCGTGTAAAGCCTGACCAAAAGATAAAAAAACCTACTCTGGGGGCGCCACATGTATATTTTAATATTTCTGGCAAATATTTCCATTATAAAATTTGTTCCATTGAAATTCCGCAATATGGCAAGGTTATTTATTTCTCTGGTCAGGCTTTAACCAACAACTACTGCGATCAGTAACCCGCCCGCCAGGATAGGCTATAGCTCTGGTAAATCTTGAAAACTTATTTGTTAGTAAAGCCTGACCAAAGAAATATGACACCTGCTCTGGGGGCGCCACGTGTATATTTTTACGACTATGGCAACAATTTCCCTTATAAAATTAGTTCCTCTGAAATTCCGCAATATGGCGAGGTGTCATATTTCTTTGGTCGGGCTTTAAAAAGTGGTAAAACTCTAGAACGTTGCGGAAGCCGCTGAAGGACCGATCGTTGAAGAGATCCTTGGATTGGGGAAGGGGCTTTGTCCAGCAGTGGTCTTGCTGATGTTGATGATGATGAAAGCTGTAGAAATGTCAAACACCCTAAATTTAATACATGAGGAATTCTTTCTAAACTTAGCTAGTTCCTTTATGTCTTTCAACACTAACAACTTAATAGATAAATAGCTGATTATTCACATTTGATTACACAGCAAAACAGTGATTTGGTTCTACTAGAACCTATAATTAGTTATCTTAACCGCCGATCAAAACAACTAAATCGCAAATTGAGGTTGAGACGTTAGACTCGGGCAAGGTCGGCCAAATTGTAGGAAATTGTCCGAAACAGGATGACTCCAGTTGTGAAGGAAAGATTAAGAATAAACCCTTGCGCATAACAAATTGGTGATTCGTTTTATTTGCTACGTAATATGACTGCATAAACTGAAGGTTATTTATAACATAAATTTTAACAGTCATGCATAGTAAAAAAAATTACTATGTTCCTCTTTCTGTAGAGTAAGTTGTAAAGTAAAAGTCCACTAGACTATCAATCTCTTATAATAATCCACGCACATACCTATTAGTATAATTTTAAAGTAAATATTTAGGTATACCTAAACGTGTTTGTTAATTGTTATTTGTACAGACCAGGATACGACAGAGATCTATTATTTCTATGGTTGGATCATATAACTATATTTAGAACCATATTACCTACAAGCAAGGGCATAAAATTTGGCAACCAGTAGATATTTGTAAACATTTTTTCGTATTTTCAAAACACCGGAAAAAAAACACCGGAAAACGTTCATCATAGGCATTCGGATCGGAACAGCTGTTTTTGTTCTCACGACATGTTGTGTATAAAAACAAACATTTCAAGATTCGAACATGAAAGTTTTTGAAAGTGAACCACATTGCACTGCAGTTGTTGATTATGACAGCCAAAGTAGTTTTTTTTTTCATTTATGTTGTTAGAAAAGTAACGGTTGGGAGTAATTTGGGAGGTGTTGGTAATAATGGTGAGGTCGGCGCTTGCGCATGCCAGCAGAGAAAGTGATTACGAAGTGCGCCGGAGCAATTTCGCTGGCAATTTCTATCTTGGCTAGCCTTTGATCTTGAGTTAACTATCTAGAAATATTTCTACTTTTAAAATTAGTCATACTTAGTTCACCTTTCATCATTTACGATGAAAAGTGAACTAAGTACATATTATGACAAATTTTACAGCACTAAGAATAAATCATTTTCTCATCGACTTATTTAAATTCCTAGAAAGTTAATAAAAACTCCTTTTACGCTTTATTGTTTTCGTTCGATACCATAATAAAATAAACACTGCACTTTCGAATTAATCAAGGCCTCACGAGTATCGGCAAAATGGACTTTTTTGGGCATTTTTATATTAAACGAGTATGCGCAGTCGCTTCTTCTAAAGAAAAGTAACGGTATTGAAATAGGCACGTTATAACAATTTATGATTAACGACACAAGGCCGACATACAACCGGTTATTTAATAGATACAGTTAACTGTAACAAGATCAATTTTTTACAGGTATTAAAAACTTCCTCAGTGTTTTTTCTTTGTAGGATCGTCTACTTTCCTGGACACATCATGGTGGTGATTTTGTGTGTCAAGGATGTTCATTGTTCATTAAGTGGTTTATTTTGTACCTCTTATCTCGATAAGATAAATGAACCACATAGAGCCGATTCGTTTTGTGATTTATAACGAGGTAATGACAGAACCATTTATGGAACGTGTAAGATACAACTTAATTTGAAATAAAGATAATTAAATACGCCTGTTAATTAAGAAAATGTAAAGTTACCATACCATAACCATACAGTCATAAATTGTGACTTAAAGAGTTGTGTGTAAAGTCGATACATAAGAGCAATAATACTGACAAAATTTAAAAAAGATAATCAACTTATAGTCCATTGTAAAATATCGTGTCATTACTTATTTTAAATTCTTAAATGGTATAGCAAATAGTTTTGCAATAAAAGTAGCATTAGAACACTTAGTACATAACTCTGAAGTCGTTCAGTATTAGCAAAATTATGATTAGTTTAAAATATGTGTCAGAAAATTATGCAGTTGCGTGCGATGGTATGGTAAACCCGAAGACAACACTATGTCTGTGCATCTCAATTGTCTTAAGCTTGATTGTGATAGCGACTTTAAATTATAATAGCTATGATATAAATTTGATCAACAAAGGCATAAGTACTGGCCGCATTGTACTTCACAGAATGCGGGCCTTCCCTCTCACATTGAAGTGGCTACAGAATAAGCTTGTGAAGCAATCGAGCGAGCAAAGGCCTCAGGATGACCCTTGATCCATGCGCCTTTTGGATAGTTATGCTCGGGAAATATTTGATCTTTAGTCGGAATGGAGAACGTCTAGCTAGCTATTTATTAAACGAGAACTTGTTTTTATTTTTGACTGTTGGATTTTACGACGGATCAGGAATCACCGAGCTCTGAACACGATTTTAATATAAAAATAGTATTTGTTTAACAAAGTAGACTCTAGCGTCTCTGTGAAGAATACCTAATACTGCTGCATGTTTTGTGAAAATAAATGAAATCGAATGTTATCGTTTCAGATCGGAGTCCGCGTGATGGCGAAGTGGCGCAAATTGTCATTGGTCACACTTCTCGGTGAAACTCGGCAGCCGACAACGGCGCCGCCGCCGCCGCCGGCGCAAGACAAAAGAAGAACCAACTGGAACTAACTTGGTTCTCCGTCTTGTTACAATATTTACTACTGACTAGCCTCATTCATAAATAGCTGATTTCGACTTTCATTTGGAGTAGAATTTTGTTTGTTTTTTGAATTTTGTTGTTAGATATTGTACGAGTAAGCTTATAGGTTGGTCAAAGAATATATTATAATAGTACAGCGTATTTTGGTCAAATACAAAACTTATCTTGGCATGCAGAGACGGCATAGTGCTTCATCTTTGACGTCAGCATCCAACAAGTTTCTTGATGGAGCAATCGATTAATCAAACATCGATTAAAGCTAACTCAATCATCGTTGGAATCAGGCGGAACGACTTATTAAAAAACTGGAAACGTGTTTCTCAAGGTCGTGGACATCGAGAAATCTTCGTTTTGCGACAAAATGTGTATACTCGTAATATGAGGTGTTGGTAGGATGATCTCACTATCTTGTGCACTACGTTTCATAGTTATTAATAAAATAAATAACCGATGGTGATGTAAGCTCCTTATGTATAAATAAACTAAATACGTGGGCAGTTTGTGTACGTTACGTTATCGTGTCTCCTCACTACAGGACGCTTTTATGAATTAATACTAATTAACCGGCTATAAAACGTATTTATTGTTTGAAAGGCAATAATTACACGAAGTAGGATTGTAAATTAACGAGCGTATAACCAATATTTAAAGATACTTTAACACACGCAATAAAAATGTAAATACTTTTTTTAGATTAGAAATTAATTTGATGATTCAAGAACTTTTTGATAATTATATTACGTTTCGGCACGGTTATATTAATGACAAACAAATATCTCATTAAATATAACTTTTCACCTATAACGACATTTTAATTAATACTCTTATTTATCTGGTTTGATTGATGTAAGAGAATTATGTAGAAACAAGCTTTCTCTGCCGATTCGCGTATCTACGAAAAAGTAATTTTTTTGTGACTGTGACAGCCATTATCAAAACATTTACATTGCAATGTTAATTTAACTAATGAGATAATGTGTAATTCAAAACAGGTTAGATGAAACAAATAAGTTCGCTAAATGCGACGGAGGTCGCGCTGTGCACTATCGGTGCATCAGGAACTAGGGCAGTGAATTATAATGCACTTGGTAATTGCATGTACAACTGCACTCAGACTAGAGTCTAGAGAAATGCACAAACAACTGATAAACTTGTCCTAGAAAAAAAAAACAATGAAGCATTACAGTAAATTAATTACGATTCTGTGAACCTGTGGTGATTTCTCATAATAATAAACAATGATTCAGCTAGTACACTTAAGTATAAATTATTTTATGAATTTTCTAAGAGAATAATATTGTTTTTATTGCAGTAAATAGTAGATATTATGTCCTTTTGGAAGCTTCATTATCACAGAAGAAGTAGGAGAAACTTTAGCTTCTTTTACATTTAGAATGCATCTGTGGAGATACATAGTAATTATTTTGTAATAAAATGTTTGTTTTTTTATGTAAAATACCTGTCTGAAATAGATTATATACTTTTAAATATAAATGAGCGACTGTTGTTATTAATATATTTAAGTCAAGTGGTCATGGCAAGGTGAATGAATTGATACATTATTTTGAACTGGTTTATGAATGAAATCACCAGGATGTGCATGCATTGGTCTGGAATTAACCAGCCTGACCTCGTGCCAATTTGGAATTTATTTGTCAACAAGACTGACGCATGGATAAAGTCAAATTCATCAATTTATCTAACAACCATTATGGTCAAACTCTGTTACTTATTTCTGAGTTGATGTATAGTGTAGAAATATGTATAAATAAGAATGATACAACAAGTTACATTGGCCAATTGCAGTTTGTGTAAAATCTAACAACAAGATATATAATAATAAACAGTTGCTAAGAAAAAAAAAAACATATTAAAAACAAATTAATTAGCTGAATGTTTGTTTTACTTGTAGTAATTTAATTACCTACTTTCACAAACATTTAGCTAATGGTTAAATATGTACATAAACTTACCAGTTCTAGGGGAGATCGGCACAGCAGGTTTGGGGGCGGAGTTGGAGCATAATCGTCCAATCTTATTTGGCGGTTTCAGGCCTGAAGGCTTGGGCAGGGATGAGGGTCTGGTGATTTCTGGTTTAGGGGTAGACGTGGCAACTGGGTGGGATGATGTTGGAGTCAGAGCTGGTGTAGTAGATGAGGGTCCGGCTGGTCCTGTGGGAGTTCCGGTAGACCCTGGCGCTGGCGCCGAGCTATCCGGCGGATCAGTCTCTTGCATTTCACTCATTCTTGATACACTTTTTTATCACTTTCACTTTTAAAATGACAAATCTCTAAGAGACCATTATTGTCATCAAAAATACATGTTCTGGGGGATAGCTAAAAAATAAACACGATTGTAAAGAAGGACGCAACGTAAATTATCGTAGGAGCTATTATACTAAAAATACTCCAAGTTCCCGCGCAATAAGACAACACGTAATCTGGATCACGGCCAATGTGAGATTTGTAAATAATTATGACGAATTGGTTTTCTCACACAAGAAGGTAAAATATGTACGAAATTTACATATTTAATTGTACCAAATAAATTACGAGGCAACGTTAGTTAAACATTTTTTAAATTCTAGTAAAGTAAATACCTAGGTCCGCAAAAAAAAGGTACTTTCATGGGTTAGGTACCAGCCAATTTCTTGCTGACCAAGCATAACATAGAAAAAATATAACGGCATACCTTGATGAACTGGAGCACAAAAAGTGCAATCCGTAACAAATAAAAAACTCGAAAGATTTTACCGCTCCACGGCCCAGCTGAGCTGCACGCACAACGATATCACTTTTACACTAAAACCCACTACACTCCTAATATTAGAACTATTAAGTTTTTCACTTGGGTTCAAAATTATCACAGCTACGACCGAGAAGCTGGAAAACACCAATCTTTAGCGGAGAACAATATTTTATTCGAGATCACCACAATACCCGTCTTCCGTGGTGCCTACGTTCAAAACATCAAAATTGCGTTTCGATATCGCTTTTTGGCACAATGATGTGCAAAGTGGACTTTTGTTATGTAGAAACAAAACGCATAAATTGAAGTTCCAAAAATCGTTCAGAAATATTATGTTTGTATGGTATCAAAGCGGATTTTATTGCATAAGCGTAAGCGATAGAAGATCATTCATAGTTATTTGTGTTGTCTCTGTTTTACACATCATTTGGAACAAAAACCAAGGACCTTTTGTAAAAAACTTCAGATTTTGCAGATAATTTCAGAACGATTTTAATGATGTTGTTTTCGTTCGTCATTGAGTGACTGAAAGACTTTTTCACAATTTTCACATATTGTATTTTGGATTTTCTCAGTGAAATGAGAGTGAAACATGATATAATTTGAAAATTAAAAGCACTAAAAATGAAGCTTGTATTTAAAAGCATCGAAAAAGATGGGTGTGGGTAAGTATACTAGCACACACACTAGTTCTGATTTTGCTTAATTTTGGGTTATTATTTTAATGCTGTGGCTTTCATTTAGGAGTATCGGGCTCATCGCAGAAGAGTCAGAAGACATGTGGCATGCGTACAATCTAATTGCGGAGGGGGATGTTGTGACCGCGTCCACTGTCAGGAAGGTCCTAACGGAATCTGCCACTGGCTCCTCAACCAGCAATCGAGTACGGACCACGCTTACAATACGCGTCGAGAATATTGACTTCGACACTCAGGCATGCATGCTCCGGCTCAAGGGAAGGAACATTGTAGAGAACCAGTATGTCAAGGTGAGTCCAAACAATAAAATCTAATTTAACCAACAGAATAGAATACTTACTGAAATACTGAAGTTTACTCTCTGACCCAATAATTTTTGATATATCTAAAGATTTGAAAATGTCCTAATATTTATAATTTTAATTAAAGATTGATTTTTATGTTATAAAGATTTCATTTTTGTTGTATAAGTTTGTATTTTTTCTATAATTCAACAAGACACTCATACATTACAGATGGGAGCATACCACACATTGGACTTAGAGCTAAACAGAAAATTTACTCTACAAAAACAGTTATGGGACTCAGTAGCCCTGGAACGTGTGGAGATGGCCTGCGATCCCGCAGCAAATGCCGATGTGGCAGCGGTGGTGATGCAGGAAGGTCTAGCCCATGTCTGTCTTATCACTCCTTCTATGACCCTGGTTAGATCCAAAATTGACATCACAATACCAAGAAAGAGAAAAGGATTTGTTCAACAACATGAAAAGGTGAGCTTACAGCTACAAGTAGCTCAAATGCTACTTTAGACCCAAGAAAGAGCAGAGCTGTATTTAAAGAAAATTCTTGGTTAATTGGGAGTTTGACCTGTAGGCTTGATTCATTGATCTACTTACAAGTACTTGTTTTTGAGATACAAATTTTTATTTTTGTTTAAATATAAAATCTCTAAAAATGATTCAGCGAAACTTGTCCTTATTATTTCTAAACTAGCTGTCGGCCCAGATTTTTGATCCTTACAGTTTTATTATAACATGTTCTTTTCTCTAAAATTTCAGGGTCTGAACAAATTCTATGATGCAGTGATGCAAGGAATTCTCAGGCATGTGGACTTCAGTACAGTGAAGTGTGTGATTGTTGCGTCCCCGGGGTTTGTCAAAGACCAGTTCTTTGAATACATGATGCAAACTGCAGTGAAAACAGACAACAAACTACTCATAGAAAACAAGTCAAAATTCCTGTTGGTGAAAGCGTCTTCTGGGTTCAAACATTCTTTGAAAGGTGATGCATAAAGATTAAGCCCAACCAGACAAATAAATCTCGCCATATTGCAGAAATTACAGTAGAACTAATTTTATAACATTGCCAGAAACGTGAAAAAAATTCATGTGGCCCCCAGCACAGATTTATTACTTTTCTAGTTAGCCTAAATTAAAATAACGATACAAAAGATTTTTTACTACCTGGACAACACCTATTAAACTGGTGGTGGGTGATTGGTTGTTTTGTTATACCACCATAAGTCACTATGATTGGCTGACAAACACAACAACCGCGAAAATCTAAGAATGTTCAAACCAAAGGGTGTTGCCAGTATTCATCACTATAATTTTTGACAACTTTTTTTATTGTAATATACCATAGGGTTTTTTATTTATTCCACTAAATAATTATTTTGTTTGGCTTTCCATGCATAATCTTAGTTAATTGTTGTAGTAACCAGACAACATGGATTGTC
Source organism: Teleiodes luculella (assembly GCA_948473455.1). Classification (NCBI taxonomy): domain Eukaryota; kingdom Metazoa; phylum Arthropoda; class Insecta; order Lepidoptera; family Gelechiidae; genus Teleiodes; species Teleiodes luculella. The sequence continues at coordinate 4,134,434 of OX419586.1, read as the reverse complement.
TGTTGACTCTCTACATTATTTGATGGTCAGTGACTGTCTACATTATTTCTAGTCAGCTAATTTAAATAGAACTAGCTTTCCGCCGCGGCTCCGCCCGCGTTAACAGTTTTTTTCTTTGCTATAAACCTCACAGAGCCCGAGACCTTTCCAACGAATTCAAAACCGTGGAAATCGGTTCGTGCGTTCTGGAGTTATAGCGTCAGGAAGGAAAACCTGACTTATTTTTATATAGTAGATTCTATAATCTCTATTCATTGTAAACTTTTTGAGTGCTGAAATATATTCTTCACTGAGTATTACATTTCTTATTTCAGAGGTTCTTCAGGAGCCAGCTGTGATGGCCAAGATCTCAGACACTAAGGCAGCCAGTGAAGTGAAGCTTCTAGAGAGTTTCTATACCATGCTTCAACTAGAGCCTGCAAAGGCTTTTTATGGAAAGAAACATGTTGAAAGAGCTAATGAAGCACAAGCCATTGAGACACTTATGATCTCGGATAAATTGTTTAGGTAATTTATTATTAAACTATACTAAAGAGCGTCGGTGGCCAAGTGGCTAGGCCCGTTGACTTCCGTTCCGAAGTTCGATGGACCCCGGCACGTACCAATGTGTTTTCGATTTTCGAATTCATATGTACGTTTATTCGACGCTCTTACGGTGAAGGAAAACATCGTGAGGAAACCTGCACACACCTGCGAAGAAATTCAAAGGTTGTGTGTGAAGTTGACCAACCCGCACTGGGCCAGCGTGGTCGACTAAGGCCTATTCACCCTGGTATCAGGGTAGGCTCGAGCCCCTCGGTGGGGACATATATGAGCTGTTAACGAACTAATGAATTGAGTGTAAGGTAAATTTTTTTGAAAAATAACAATATTTAAAGCCCGACTAGAGACCCAGAGAAATGAAAAACCTCGCCATATTGCGGAATTTCAATGGAACTAATTTTATAAGGGAAAAAATATACACGTGGCGCCCCCAGAGCAGGTTTTCTATTTTTTCGGTCAGGCTTTATACCTTTTGTCAGTTCTAGATCTATGAACTACGATAGATCCAAATTTCATGGAAACTAACATTCCAAGAGCGCCTCCGTGCAAAAAAAAAGTTGTATCTACAGAAGATAAGGATGTATGTAGCTATATACAACAGAATTAGAAAGTACCAGATTTTGTCACGTAGAGGAGCAATAAAGACTTGGAACTATGAGCAGGGGGGTTCCACTCGTGAGAATAGGTATGACGGGCGAAATATCGCCCCGGCCGATGAAAGGCAGGGCTAGCTACATCAGTACCCCTACCATGAGTTGCTAACGTAACTTACGCGCTCGATATCGACTACGTAAACGTGCATTTAGTATGGAGAAATTTTACTTCAGATAACTGTCAATAGATGGCGTAGTTTTAATTCCATACTAAATGCACGTTTACGTAGTCGATATCGAGCGCGTAAGTTACGTTAGCAACTCATGGTAGGGGTACAGTACGCGAACAGTCGCCGGGCGCGCGTGACGCGTCGTTATTACGCGCCGCTCCGCTCGCTCAAATTACGAAAATGACTTCACAACAATACGACAAATGCTGATGTGTTTATGAATGCAAAAATAAAAGGAAAAGGACTGGATCGGATGTCTTTTTTAGATCTCTTTTCTTGTCCTCATAATTTTCTCTGACAAACCTACTGTAACATTATGACGTATTTTCATAAACTAAAGTACTTACCTACCTACTGACGAGTAAATATAGTTTGCAAACATTATAATACGAGTAATACTATTACTTAGTAAATAGTAGTAGCATCGGTTTATTTGAACCATCATTTGTTTGAGTAAAAGGTAGGTACCTTATAGGTTAATAAATCAGATGTTTTATTTTCTCAAAGACGACAGCCCTAAAGGTGTTAGTAGAGTGGCAAAAGAGATAGCGCAACGCGAGAGAAAGAGATGCAGCAACTTCGTTTTTTCGCCTAGCGCCGTGAGATCTGAATTGCACTTTATTATAACGGAGATAGGGTTGCAATTTATTTGAATTATGTCGCTTAGTGGAGCTTCTGTAGGGACTACTATTTGGTATTCTGTGCTATGAGCTGAAAGACTCCAGTTTGATAGCAAGATATCGGAACATTACTATTACTACCAATTTTTAAGCTATTTATATTTGTAGGTGTCAAGAGATTCAGCAGCGTAAGGAGTATGTGGCGATTGTAGACTCGGTGCGGGATAACGGCGGTGACGTCCGAATATTCTCCAGCATGCACGTGTCTGGGGAACGTAAGTGTTAACCTAAGGAATAGGCAACTAGAAAACAGAAACCCATTTAAAATACAATCAATTCTTTTTCCTCTTTATTATAGAATAGCTTTCCGCCGCGGCTCCCGCGTTTACAGTTTTTCCCGTGGGAATGAGGCATTTTCCCGCGGTAAAAGGTAGCCTATGTTACTCAGGATGAACGTAGCTTTCTAATGGCACTGGGCGGTCACTCCATACAGCAAACGCGTTTTGACAAGCGTGTGCGTAACATCAGCTTCCTCATGGGTGATAGGATGATTCTACATATGCCAGTATTTATGGCATAATTACAGCCTTCGAATATCCCAGTCTTAAAATAGGAGCCACAAACACTTGGCGAATATGAACCGTTTAGTGTGTGTCAGCTGGAGAGATGTCACCCCAGCTTACACAAGCAATACAGGCAAACCAGCGAGGATAGGGTTTTGGACTATAGTCAGTAATTTAGGGCATAATGAGAGCACAAGGCAGGAAAAATCTGAACGATAATACACAAAAAGATTCGAAACTACGATCAAAAAACAGTGTGTAAGCTGGTGTTACGTCACTCCAGCTTGCACATGTGTAATAATGAAACTATCAATCGCAGAGTATTCATTTAAGTGTCAAAATGTGAGGAATAATGAGAGCAATAGGCTCCAAAATTTTCATACTCCTGCACGAGTTATAAGCCGTTGAATATGTGTAAGCTGATGTTACGTCACTCCAGCTTGCACATGTGTAATAATGAAACTACCGATCGCAGAGTTTTGATTTAAATGTCAAAACGTGAAGGATAATAGGAGCAACAGGCTCCAAAATTTTCAAATCTCTAAGCCTCGTAGTTTCCACGTAAAACAAAAAACACTGAATTCGCGCCAAAAATTCAAATTATTGCCTAGAAAAACCTAAGAAGCGCGGTTGCCGTTCCGTGCGCTATGTTATTGGAATCGAATTTGATCCTTACTGCGATTGTATTAGGAGTTATTTTAGCTCGAGCTAAATTTTTTTAATGTTCTTATTATAATAATATAGACCGAGAGCCGACTGAACTATGCGGAACTATAATTGCAATATTGAATTTTTTTTTCTAATCCTCTTATGACAACGAGAGAAACACTATTATTATTATGTGACTTGTTTTCTGTAATTACTAACAAAAAAGATATTCGCGAGACGATCACTTATGACACTTTACAAAAATACAGGGTGGTATTTTCAGGTATTTTTTGTAAGGTGTCATAAGTGATCGTCTATCTACGTGATACGTGAGTGAATATCTTTTTTGTTAGTAACTACAGAAAACAAGTCACATAATAATAATAGTGCTTATTTCTCTCGTTGTCATAAGTGGATTAGAAAAAAATTTCAATATTGCAATTATAGTTCCGTATAGTTCAGTCGGCTCTCGGTCTATATTATTATAATAAGAATATAAAAAAAATTGAGCTTGAGCTAAAATGACTCCTCATACAATCGCAGTAAGGATCAAATTCGATTCCAATAACATAGCGCACGGAACGGCAACCGCGCTTCTTAGGGTTTTCGAGGCGATAATTTGAATTTTTGGCGCGAATTCAACGTTTTTTGTTTTACGTGGAAACTACGAGGCTTAGAGATTTGAAAATTTTGGAGCCTGTTGCTCCTATTATCCTTCACGTTTTGACATTTCAATCAAAACTCTGCGATCGATAGTTTCATTATTACACATGTGCAAGCTGGAGTGACGTAACATCAGCTTACACGTATTCAACGGCTTATAACTCGTAAAGTACTTTAACCAGGAGTATGAAAATTTTGGAGCCTATTGCTCCCATTATTCCTCACATTTTGACATTTAAATGAATACTCTGCGATTGATAGTTTCATTATTACACATGTGCAAGCTGGAGTGACGTAACACCAGCTTACACACTGTTTTTTGATCGTAGTTTCGAATCTTTTTGTGTATTATCGTTCAGATTTTTCCTGCCTTGTGCTCTCATTATGCCCTAAATTACTGACTATAGTCCAAAACCCTATCCTCGCTGGTTTGCCTGTATTGCTTGTGTAAGCTGGGGTGACATCTCTCCAGCTGACACACACTAAACGGTTCATATTCGCCAAGTGTTTGTGGCTCCTATTTTAAGACTGGGATATTCGAAGGCTGTAATTATGCCATAAATACTGGCATATGTAGAATCATCCTATCACCCATGAGGAAGCTGATGTTACGCACACTTGACAAGCTACTTCTTTTTGAATATCAACTACAAGTCAATGGCGCTAGGCGCTATGTAAAACACCACCGAACACCCCTGGTAGAGTCCCGCGGCGCCTGCGGGGTGCGGGGCGTGGGGCGCTATATCGGGCAGGGAACTCATTTTGGCGCGAGGGGGGGGAGAGTCCTTTCTGTACGGGTTAGTACTATTATTTTCTTCTGTGCTAATGGTGAAAGAATTTTTGAAATTGGTTCAGTAGTTTTTTAGTTTATTCATTACAAACATACACACACACACACACACACACAAAAGTACAAATCTTTCCTCTTTATAATATTAGTATGAATATGATGATAGAAGTTATGTATATGTTAGTTACATTTTGTATTCATATTTACAGAACTAGACCAGCTGACAGGCATAGCAGCTATCTTGCGGTTCCCCATGCCGGAACTAGAAGACAGTGACGCCGAGGATGGGGGTACCAATTCTGATGCTTCCAACTCTGATTAATACTAAAAAGGATGCAAGTTACTTATATTTTTTTATAAGGAAAGGACCCAACTCTATGCTTTATTATTTAAGACAATTTTTAAGTACATTTGTTTTTGTCCTACAGCTATGCTATGGATGATTATTTTGTTGTTAATTTATAAGTAGATTATCCTACTGAACAATAAATTGGATTAGTTAATCATCATACAATTATGAATTCCAAACAGTGATTATTTAATTAAAATTTTTAAGTTATCTCATGTAAATAATAGACAAATAAATAATAAATTGTTTTTAAATAATGTTTTATTTATATTTATTCCATTAAACTTATTTAGCATGGCTTGGTGCTAAAAATACGTTAAAATTTGCTTCAAGCTAAGGCAGCTTCTAAGGCCTGCTTCTTCTGCTTACGCTTTTCTGCTTTTTTATCTTCTTTGACCTTTTCATCATGGAGCCTTCTCTTCTTCCTGAGCAGCCAGATTTCCTTCTTCCTCTCCTCCTGGCCAGCCTTCATACTCTTGTAGAGGTTTCTATGTTTCTTGCGAACCAGTTTTTCGCGCAGCCTGAATGCTTGTTTGTCTTCAATCTGTTTTTGGTAAGGATTCTCTTTGTGGGTAACCCCGGCGGTGACGGCCATCGCTTTTTTCTGTAAAACAAGTAATACGGAACATGAAATAAGACTAAATATAGAAAATCTAAACTAATAGAGCTAGTTCTAACTAAGAACATAATAATAATAATGTAGAATTGAATTGCTTAATAGCAATATTGTAATGAATACTAAAGATTTAATTTGGTTTTTGGCTTTGAGGCAACTAAGACAGTGCACAGCAAAGATAAAAAGTGAACTACTAGGCTCACTATTAAAACTCAAGAAGCTCAGAAAGCCATACATTCTAAATATTCAATAGTAAGTGTGTACTAATAAAAATGTTCTTTTGTGCAACTAACAACTGTTAATCTCAACCTAAATAAATACCCAATGTGGAAATAATAACATCTTACAAATTTCCCCATAAGCTTGTATGACAGTAAATTGTTACAGAGTAAAACTTTATAATGGTTACCTTTTCCTTTGCTATTCTTTTCTTTTCTGGGTCTGCATTATCATCATCCTCGTCTTCAGATGGTGTATCCTCTGCCACCTCTTGTTGGTACTGTTTCACCATCGCCTCTTCAGTGTCCTCCTCTGTATCTGGCTCCTCTGGTTTTTCTTCATCTTCATCACTTGCTTCTTCTATTTCACTGCCAGATGGGTCCTCGTCATCTGGTGATAGATAATTTTTTACATAAATTTTAAATATTTAACCATTTGGAAGCAGTTATCTGAAAGCTACATTATTTAAAAGTATTGTTAAGATATCTATAATACTTACTAAGAGGTTTGAAGTTCGGATCATTAAGAGCTCTCTCTTCAGGAGGCATGTAGATTTGATCCTTGATCTTGTCAACAAATGGAGATAAATGAGGAGGCAACACTGCTCCCATAAGATACTTGTTAATGGGTAAGAGTTCTCTAGCATTCACACTGTCAAATACCCACTGCGGCTGAACATAGTAACGAGATAAATATTGCTTATCCATACTTGGTCTATCCACAATCTGATATGAAATAGTCTCATCAGATTCATCGAATGTGGCTCCAACAAAATGGTCACGGTCCCAAGACACTTCCCCACCAAAGCAGCGAATCATGAACACTAAAGGCTCTCTAGGCACTTCTCTATTGACGAAGAACTTTTGACCTTTGAATAAAGTTTTTAACTTCTTCACTTTCTCTGCTTCAAGTTTTGCCTCTTCGAGTTTCTGTGGGTCTTCATCTTCTGTGTTGAATATGTCCATTTCTGGTAGTTCCTCTGCTTCATTGGAACCAGACACTCGTGCCAAACTGAGGTTTAATGCGGCAATCCTTTCAGCTACGTAAGCCTCCTCATCAACAAGATCCTTGTCTTTGTCACCTTCAGTCGTGAAAGCAGATGTTAATTTTGGTGGATAGACCAGATTCAAAGAATGGTATAACTTGAAGTTCACGAAGCCAAGCATCATTGTGTAGAATTCAACAAATGTTGACATGATCTTGAAGTCTACTTCATCTTTGCTTTGTGGCTGGAAATAATACAATAGCATGTAATTTAATGTACTTTTTGTGGTTATATAAATTTAGATACAAAAGAGTAGAAAAAGAATAACGTTCTCAGGATGCATTTAAAAGCTATCCCTATGCAAAAAATAAAATGCACTATATTTTTTATACACATAGAAAAGTATGGGACAATTTTTACTTCCACCTGCCATGATATAAATTCTACATTTTATGACAACACTCAAAATAATTGAATCACCTGGAATGAGAAGTGATGTGGCACAATCCAGGTAATAGTTTGTCCTTCTAATTCAACTTGATAGTAGTATCCCTTGACAGACACAAAGACTCGGCGAAGTGCTTTCGCAGCTATGACTGCATGCATGAACTCCACTGTGAGTCTTCTACAAAGCAAACTCTGGTCTCTCGGCACTCTTTTCAATGAAGGGAAAGTGCTAAACAGGAAACACAGAGTGAGGCAGTCATCTAAATCTCTTAATGCATCAACAAAAGTTGGATATCGCTCCTTCACGATGTGGTCAATATTGATATCAGGATAGTCACGGAAATACTTCCTCATTTGTCGGTACTCTCGCATTGCACGGGCTCGGCGAATTTTTTGTTGGTAAACCTGGAATTATGCAAAAAAAGAACAGGTTAGTTCTGTACTAAATAAATGTAAACAAGTAGTATTCTGGCATAAGTACTTACTTTTAACTCACGTAGCTTCCATATTATGGGTTCGTGCAAAAGGAACTTAATGTCTTTTGTGTGATATAAAGTTTTGATGCCACCCTGGCCTTTCTGCGCTCTTTTGCGATTTCTAGGCTCCCTTGGATAAACTCCTTTGAGAATGCAAATACGCCTGAAATCTTTTAGAGATAGTTGTAGTTTCTTTAACGCAGCCTTTCTTGTCATGAATTGAGCCCCTTCTCCTGAGGAATACTGAAACATAAACAATATTAAAATTTCTTGGTTAGTAACAACAAACACGTGTTGAAATAGTAGTCAATAATATATAACTGGAAACAATAAACTTGACTATACCTTCTTCTTCTTTTTAGAGACCATGGTGTCTTTAATTTGTGTAGTTTACTTTTCTCACGATTATGCACCTGTTTTTAATAAAAAAGATTTATTTACGCCACACCACTCCACTCCACATGCGGAAAGAAATGTCAAGGTGCGTTTTTATGGAACCGCTTTTGCAATCACAAGTAGACATTAATTTTCATCGAAGTAATTTTTATTTGAGTATATTGCGCAAGAACTTAGCTATAAATTAAAAACAATTAAAAGTTATTCTTTTAGGTAACAAATACTACATTTTACCGTGTATTTGATTTATTTCTTGTCCGCTCAGTTATTGAGTAAATTATCACCGTAGTCTTTAATCGAGCAAATAAAACACATTATTTGACGTTCTATTACACGCATAATCACGCATATTTTGAATTATTTTTCTGTCAATCAAATCAATCTTATAAGTATAACTAATAATAATAATTTATTTAGTTCTTGAGAATAAAACAGCAGGTTGTCAGGTTGTGTCTTGGACGAATTACCATAGTTATACTAAAAACCTATGTTACTAAGTCCATGGGTTGTGTAGAGTAGAACGTACAAAAATACGTAACAAAAAATGTTTGAAAAAGCTAGAAAATAGAGATTTTTGGAAATCAGAAAAATATTGCGTCTAGGCTCAAATCACACCGAAAGAGCAGCGACGCAGCGAGCGCTTTCAGTGTGAAATAATATTAGACTTTATCCCCATACTCGTAATTAAAGAATAGAGTATCGCTTGAAACTTTGAAAATGTCGCCAGCGGCGGCGGCGGGGCAGCGCAGCAGTCCGGCCCGTCGTCGCTGCTCTTCCGGTGTGATTTGAGCCTTAATATTAAAATTGTAGCTGCTTGAAGTTTCGTGGTTTATGATAGAAAATAAAAGTCCAATTTAGTTTTATTACATTTTATTTCAAAGCTTTTTATAATAAATTACCTAACCTCGTAAGGCCCAAGCGTCCTATTTTTAGAAAAAAATACTTGGCTGCTCCGGCCCAAGATGTTTATCTAAAAGAAAAATTTGCGGCCCAGCGTTCTAAAATTATGACATAATATTGTAACCCATTTCACACTTCAAATAGTCCCGCCAACTCCAATTCACCTATAAAAAATTGCAAACCATTGAACGTATCCGAACTTCTCATTGGCAGTTTTGACAGATAGAACAAATAAACTGGCTTTTTTCACGTGTCAACTGTGTGGAACGGGGTCCTAGCTAAAAGTAGGTCATTAAATCCTTGTTTATCCGCGCAATCATTGCATTACGAATGATGCATTATACTGTAAAGGGTTATTGAAATGCTATATTTTGCCAGTACGCGCAAATTTTTTCGTAAACTATTTTTAGTCAAATACTACACGAATCAGAAAACTTTCGTCCCAAAATAAGGTCGTTGGGTTCTCATCATCATCAACAGCTCATAAATTTCCCCACCGAGGGGCTCGAGTCTACCCTGAAATCAGGGTGTATAGGCCTAAGATGGCCACGCTGGCCCAGTGCGGGTTGGTCCACTTCACACACAACAGTTGAATTACTTTGCAGGTGTGTGCAGGTTTCCTCAAGATGTTTTCCTCCACCGTAAGAGCGTCGAATAAACATACATATGAATTCGAAATTCGAAAACACATTGGTACGTGCCTACTGCCGAGGTACAAACCCGCGAACTTTCGAATGGAAGCCAACGGCCCTACCCACTTGGCCACCGACTCTCTCGTTATTATTGCTACTAATAATTGCAAGCAAATGGCTTTGTTTCCTAGAAATTATACTGATATTGAAAAATATTAGTTAGTTACAGTTGATTTTTTAATGCCTATACCTTAAGTAAATAATGTAAATAAAAACAAGTTTAAACAAAGTTATAGGTATTTATAACTTATGTAATTAGTAAATTTTTAATTTTACTATGTCCCGGAGTGCTAAAAAAAGTACATACGATTTCGACGTCTTTTTCATGTGGAATAGTCAGCTTTAGGCACTAAACATAGCTCATAAAAGAATGATATCAATAGCAATACATTTAAAGACTCTTTTCGCAAATCAAAGTTCTGGGCCGGAAGCACTTGAACCTATTATTAGTACATTGGGTCGTCACGTAAACTGACCTAAAATTAGGTTGGGCCTTACGAGGCTAAATAAAATAAATTATGTTCTCACAATAAATGTTAAGAGCTCTCTTCGGAAGCGGTGGCGGTAGTTGCTTCGGTAGTCGAAGTTGTCTGAGCGGAAGACGCAGCTTGTGCCTTCGCCCACGCACTAGGGTCGACCATCACGTACTGTACAGGGTAGGAGTAAGGCCAGACCGGAGTTTGAGGGGTCGCAGTAGTTGTAGCCGCGCTGGTTCCTTCTTCACTGCTGCCGTCCTTCGCTGTAGCTGCGTTGTTCAATGCGTTAGCGAACGCGGACATCATTTGGGAGTAGTAGTACTGATGGAAAGGATATTGGTAGTAAGGCAGTGCAGAGGTAACTGCAGCTTCAGTCGTTTCTGAACCTTCAGTTGCCGCTGTCGGGGTCGCAGCTACAGGAGTCGCAGCTACAGGTGTCGCAGCAGGAATAGAATAAGGATATTGCACAGCTGGGACCGCATTTGCAGCAGACCCATCAGTAGCCACAGGCAGTGCATAGGCGTACTTGATGGCTGGAGAGGATATGATGGAACGTTTCTGGTTGTTCACAACAGCTTCATCATTGTGGCCCGATGTGAAGGCGACTTGGTGTGGTAGGAAGTTGACAGGTTGCTCTGTCAGCCATTGCGATTTGACAGCGCTGTCTTCTGTAGCAGCTACGTAGAGGTCTCCAGTAGTACCATCAGATGATGGTTTCACATAAAGACCATGGACTGGATGGAGGTGGTTAGGGCCCCCTAGGAAGGCTACGTGGGCCCTAGCGAAGTTTACAGCCACAGCAAATACTAGAAAAGTGCTAGGCTTTAGAATAGCCATATTTACAGTTCACGACACGATGTCTTAACTAATTATGAATATTAGAAACTGAATGGCTATCTCAGTATTGTCAGTCATTTTATATTAAAAGTTTATCTTCGGTATGATCGAAATATTAGATAAAGGAGAAGATTTTTTCAAGATGATCATAATTTAAGCACGTATGATGGTTCAGAGCATGTCGTATCAGGCATCGAATGGTAAATAGATAAATTTGTCTAAATGGTTGCAAAACTTATTATAGGTAACTTAAGAAATGCACGTGTTACCTAGTATTATGTAAAGTACACTAATATCTCTACTTTGTATCTATATTTCAGTAAACGCTATACGATACCTATAATACTTACAATACAGTAGGTACAATTTTTTTAATGGCACCAAATAAAATATGACAGTTATAATAGGTATATTTTTACCGTATGCTTTATCACAGAACGTACAATATGTATTACAATTATTACTTACATGAAATTAGAAAAAAAAGAATAATAAATTAAAGAAATATATCATATGCATTTCTTCATAATAGTTGATAAAAAACTAGGCGAAAAAAAAGATACACTTTGAAAAATGTAGAACTTAGAAACAGTAGGTATGAACGATATTTGATGACCAGAAGTATTATAGGTAATATAATGTAGACTGTGTCATGTTGAAATGGCAAAATGTGTAACGAGGTAATCTTGTAGCTGAATCCGTCTACTAAAATGTTGTTTGTATAATATGAATGTAATAAATGTAAAACGTCACAGCACTGGCGTAGTGGAGTCGCCTTCTGACTGAAAGTTTCATAGTTCAATACAATAATTATACCTACAAAATTAATACTATTTTTATAACACCTTTGTATACTTAATACTGAATATCTGTCAATTCTTTCATCCAAGAAAATATAACAGAAGAAAAACATTGAATTTGTAATAGATAATTCACACGGCCTTATTGCTATAATAGCAATCTCTTTTAGGCAACATTAGTTAGAGTATGAAGATCAAGAAAAGAGAAAACCTATGCTATACTTAAATATTATAAGCATTTCCTTCTCAGGTAGTTTACGTAAAGTATGTATACCAGGCCTACACACCTCATTTCGAAGGTATAAGTATTTTCTAATTCATTATGTACCTACGTTAATTTGACGTTCTTACGGTGAAGGAAAACATCGTGAGGAAACCTGCGAAGACCCGCACTGGGCCAGCGTGGTCGACTAAGGCCTATTCACCCTGATTTCAGGGTAGGCTCGAGCCCCTCGGTGGGGACATCAATACAAAAAGCAGCCTGTAACATACACTGCGCCCGCTTTCTGTGGGACAGAGTGCTTTTTTTTTAAGTTGACCTCTGCTGGTATTGAAAAAGTACGACCAATCAAGCTTCACCGGACTTGCGGGGCAGTGGAAGACTCTACCCCAAAAAAAAGTCATATACCAATGCGTCTAGGGGCGGCTCGAGGGAGCCTTGGACCACAGCCTAGCGCGTTGATACTGAAAAACATCGTGAAGGAGACGACGCCTGAGGGGCTGCGTCTCTGATTATCAATTTTGATTTTGAGGGACAGAAAGCATATGAACTCGGATTCTATCCCGCAGCCCGCTCTTTCCCGCATCTCTGGGTACGCGGCTTTAACGTTTCAAACAAGCCGTGTAAGGAGTAAAATGGATTCCAAATACAATTTACAGCATAATAAAAACGAAACAACCGTCGATAAGGCAGTCATGCGTTTCCATACATTAACTATAGTTCTGGTACTAGTTGCCGGGTTGTTCGCGTTTCGTACCGATGTGTGTGTAAAGGAACACGAGGAGTTTTCTCTGTGTGGGTGGAAGTGCCCCCCCACGTGCGTCAATATGCGCCTGCTCAGCAAGCCGGGGGTCTCCTGCCCGTACAGGTATTTTCAGCCTTATTAACACCCGTTTGCACTAAACTTTAGAATCGCTCAAATTGATGCCTAAAGGTGCCTAAAGTATTTAGATGAGATTTGGTGAAATTTTTCCTTTGTTCGCAAAAAGACAGACTCTCAAAAGGACAGATGCTCATGAAGACGGAAATGGTAACAGTTCCACACACTATTCTTGTGTAACCTTCAGACTTTTTTTTAACTACTTAGTTTATGCCTACCTTTATGAGGCCAATTAGACTGTTAGTGAAAACCAATTATTTTTTTAAGCTTTAGTTAGCAGGTCTTTCTAACTACGAAAAGCCTAAGACAAGGTTAGTGCAAAAAGGAGTTATGTCTTCTATGTCTGGCGCAAGGTAAGATGAAGATGCGCACTGCGATCTTATGTCTTATTCGACGGAGATAAGAATGGTGAGAAGTCTAGAGTGTTCAGCTTGCTTAGTATGCTCTTGACAGTACCTACCATTATCATTTCATTACAGGCTTCGGCAGTCCACTGTTGGACATATACTCTTACTCATTTACTAAGCCGCAACACTTGGTTTGAGTTTCAGCTGCTCGCATCCTATTTTACGCAGATCATTCGACATAGCCTTTGATTTATATGTTAGACTAGCTTTCCGCCCCTCGGCTCCGCCCGCGCTAACCGACTTTCCCGTTGGAATGAGGTATTTCCCTGCGGTAAAAAGTAGCCTATACTCTCCATCCTTTCAACTAACTCTATGCCGAAAATGAAGTCGATTGATTGTTTAGTTAGTATAGGGCGTGGAGGAAAGACAAACAAACAAACAAACACACTTTCGCAGTTATAATATTAAGTATGGATATGCACTGGTGTGGATTTTATTCAGAATGCAACAATGTTAGATTGATTTTTTCTCGAACTGACCAAATTCAGAAAAAGGGAGCAGAGGCAGGCTCTTTTACGAGTAGGTATAATAGGTGTGCCAACAAATCAAGAGGCACCTAGGAATCATAATGATCATTATTTCAGCCATAAATGTCCTCTGCTGGACAAAGGTCTCCCTATCACAGATAAAGATCTCCAGAATGACTGGTCCTGCGCAACTAAAAACCTTAATAAAAGCTCGGGCAGTTGCTAAAGAGAAATGTAGGACGTATAGCAGATTTTAGGTTTAAATGACACCTGCCTATTTTAATATTTTTAATTGGTAGATGGGAATGCCTGGTGGGGTGTCGCTGCTCAGCCGGCTACATCCGAGACGAGTACTCCAAAAACTGCGTCAAAGTCTCTGACTGCCCTCGTAAGTCATCAACATCATCTAACGGTAGTATTTAAGAGAAAATCATAATTTTATTGTTGTTACACGATGTAGTAAGTATGAAACAAGAAAGCAAACCTTTAGAACATTATTGTTCCAATTAGATACCTACTCATAAACTAAAAGTAAGGGCCATTACGCACCACGTCTGGTCCCGTTTCGAATCCGAGATCGTTACCTATACAAACTGTCTCGGACGGAAAAAAAATTGTATGGACTTTTTCGGATTTGGAACGGAATCAGACGGTGGTGGTGCGTGACAGCTGTAACTAGTATGTATTTATTTACAGATATTATCCAGGGAATGGGCAGCAACGTTTAAATGTGTAATTAATCAACAACAAGTCTAATACTCTTAGACCTAGAATTAGTTTTTCTCTCTATGGTCTCTATGGGCTCAACCCTAAGCTAATTAAAGCGTGGGGGTTGTGACTTTAGAATGGGGATTATGGCCTTGGCATTAGCATATCAATCTTTTCTAAGTGGTAGTAGTTTAGACGGTTTAGTTTTTTTTAACTCTACTGCCAATTTACATGTAGGGTCAATGCCGATGGATGTGATTTACAATAGTTTCTATAACCCAAATTAATAATTTATAAATATCTCATACAATACTTGCATGAACAAATATGTGTACAATATTTCCGGTAAGTAGGTTGCGGTGTACCGGAATGCGCTGAGTTCGCCTCCAATAACGCCTCGCTCGATATTGAGATTGCAAAATGGCACGTAGCGACATATCGCGCCACCAATGTGTGTTGTAATTACTTGTAATCTTAAAAATTTTACAAGTGAAGTACATTTAATGTACTTCACTTAATTATCAAAGCATATTATACTAGCTTCCCGCCCCGCTGCTCCGCCCGCGTTTACAGTTTTTTCCCGTGGGAATGTGGTGTTTTCCTGTAGTAAAAGGTAGCCTATGTGGTAATCCAGGGTGTCAGCTAACTCCAAACAAAATTTATTAAAATCGCTTCAGCCGTTTAGACGTGAAGAAGTAACAAACATACACACTCACACATTCACAAACTTTCGCCTTTATAATATTAGTAACCTGACCTGATATTATATTTTAGGTATCGCCATGGTCCAAGAAAACAAGGTCTAACCGTTAGACCACGTGACTGACACAAGCCTACGTCATTTTGCGCTGTTCATCCTTGTCTATTACACGCATACGACAAGGATGAGTAGGCAAAATGACGTAAAAATGACGTAGCCTCGTGTCAGTCACGTGGTATAGTGGTTATACCTTGTTTTCTTAGACCATGGGTATCGCGTAGTTTATATGTGTTCCCACCGAGGGGCTCGAGCTACCTACGCTAATATTATTAATTTAAATAAATAAATATCAAGGTGAATGGGCCTTAGTCGACCACGCTTGCCCAGTACTGATTGGTCAACATCACACACAACCTTTGATTACTTCGCAGGTGTGTGCAGATTTCCTTGTGATGTTTTCCTTCACTGAAAGATCGTCGAATAAACGTACATAATGAATTCGAAAACACATTTTTATGTGCCGAGGCATGAACACAGAATATCAAATTCCGCATGAATCTATGACCTTCCGAATGGAATCGACAGGCCTAGCCACGCGGCCACCGACGCTCTAAATTAAATTTGAAGTAGATAGATATATTCTGTTTTAGGTTGAACAGGTTTTATTTAGTAGCTCACGTTGGAACGATACATGTTTCTCGACTTAACAAACTTTGAATTTCTTCGCAGGCGCTAGTAGTTTTGGCATGATCCTAACCGTAAGCGACAAAAATGTGTACCTACATAATATAATATTTGCTGTGTAGCGAAATTCGAACTTGTGCTTCTAGATAACGGATTTAGCCACTGTGCCACTGACGACGTTTTTACTTTACGTCAATCATTGTTTTAATTTTGTACGCATAAATACCATCTAGTACAAAGGTTCCAATTCTTAGGCAGTTCCTTTTACATGTGTTACCACCACAACTGCGATCCATTAACTGTTGTAAATCGTGTAAATAGCAACATAAATACATAAAGATACGCTCTTTTTTTGTTCTCTTTCGCAGAGTTTAAAAAAGCACACAGGAACTTAAACCAAAACCACCATATGAAATGGAAATTTAATGGCTGTATTGTATTATAAAAAAAAAAAACAATAAACTGTGTACTACAACTATGACATAATATTTATTTATCTCCAAAAGTTTATGTGAAGAGTTAATCATCATCATCTCAGCCGAAAGACGTCCACTGCTGGACAAAGGCCTCCCCCAGGATCTCCACAAAGATGTAGGTATGTGTGATGATGTGATGTGTTACAACTGACTAAGTTTTGGTGGCAAAAAAACGACATTAAGAAGTTTTATGACAAGGCAGAAATCGCTGCTTGAGATTGAATAACGGGCTATATAGCAGCGCTGTACACTTTGAACTTCGCACCTTTTTTATTACCGTTCATAAGAAAGAGAATTGAGGTGCGCGTGTTCAACTTGCCTTGCACTTGGCCGTACCGAGACCGAGTGAGAGGCGGGTCTATAAAACCCAATATAAGCACCACATTTTTTTTTTTTTTTTTTTTTTTTTTTTTTTTTTTTTTTTTTGAATTGACCTATGCTTGTGTCGAAAAGGTACGACAAATCAAGCTTCACCGGACTTGCGGGGGATATAAGCACCACATCATTTCTCTGTCCCTATGTCCCTTTGTATGCTTAAATCTTTAAAACTACGCAACGGATTTTGATGCGGTTTTCTTTAATAGATAGAGTGATTCAAGAGGAAGGTTTATAATAATATATACTTTATTGCACACATAAAAAACAACATCAGTCAGAATTTTCACAACAAAGGCGAGCTTATCTCTACGCAGAGATCTCTTCCAGCCAACCTATACACTAGTTAGAGAAAATTGATAAATAAATAATTTTGAGATAGACAAGAAAGTGCACTAAAAAGGGGTTTAAGAAAAAATAAAATAAAAAATATTTAAATACTACAAATTATACCAAGCTACATGAAATAAAATGCATAGTATTATAATTATTATATAACAATAATAATATAAACTACATATATGTATAATATATGTATAATATACTTAAGGATAACCCACAATAACCATTTTCCCGTGCGGAGCCGGGGCGGGTCGCTAGTTAATAATATTTTACAACCCCTCTAGAATTAATACAAATATTTAAAATGTTGAGAAGCCATCCGCCGACACTACATGGACACTACCTATTGACATATAAACGGTAATCATACAATACAATACAAATATACTTATTTTTATTTACGGATTTTTTCCTTAGTAGAAAATAATTATTCAATTGAAATAAATGTAATAAATTATACAAACTAAATGGCGTTTACTCGGTGTACGTACAATCTTGCAAGTGCTACGTCCGCTACGCTTGTGGCTACGCCGTAGCCGTAGCGTAGCGGGCCTACGATTTGACCCTTTAGCTCAAGCAGTGACGATTTGTTACCAAGTATTTTTAGATATTCTATATTATTGAAAGATACAGTTCTATATTATTAAAACTAGTTATAATAAGTATAACGATGAAATTATCAAAGTTTGCCTGTGAAATGTTTGAATTTTATTTGCACGAATCCGGCGTAGTGTAGTGTATTTTGTAGATACGTAGAATAACATTTAAATTTATATTTTATTCCATCTACTATTCTATACTGTCTGAAATATTTTTTTATTTAATTGAGCTTAAATAAACACAGGATGTTGAAAAATGACAAAAGAACACAAGTGATACGTTCCCGGCTTAGACTTTGAGTTTCTCTACTTGCGACTGTAGTACGAGGCGACGGAATATTCCCAGTAAATGGGCAATAGCGTTCACGTGTGTTATCATAATTATCATTCATCAATCAATATCTGCTACCTATATTGTATTATATTGAATAGCCTCGACCCGCTCAATCTTTTCTATGCACTATTTCCCACTTATTGCTAAAGATAGCAACATGAAGGAAAAAAATTTTTTTTTCCTTCTTGGATAGCAATTTTGCCTGGCAGAGATTGTTAACTTAGCAATGAGGCCGCCTTATGTCTCTCGTATTTGTTTTAAAATTTGTTTCTTGTGTACTGTTTATTTTGGTGTCAATAAAGTATATTGCATAAAGTATATACCAATACAATCCCTTCTGAAAAAGAGTTGGGTTGTTTTAGTTTGTAGTACTAGAATAATAAATAAATATGTGAGATCATCTCACATACGATCATCTGATCCCAAACTAGACAGAGCCTGTACTATGGGTGTCAAACAGCTTAATTATAAATATACAGCATCCAGGCACAAGGCAAACACAAGTGCTCATAACACAATTGTTTGCCCTAGGCGGGATTTGAATCTGCGACCCTGTGCTTCGAGAGCAGGCACACCTAAACACCAGGCTTTGAGGCTGTTGAATTAAAAAAACAATTCAAATGCGTTGCAGTTGGACTCGCTATGAAGTTGATAACGCAGTTTAGGATCGAATTTAAGTCGCGATAAGACAAGACTTTAAAAAGTAGGTGCCCTGAACTTGAAACAAAATGATCAAAGGTTAATCAGTTACATGAAAATTGAAAACGTTTCAATTTCCAGTAGGTCAACTTTACTCTGCTTGCTCTCCAAACTGGGTCCGAGGCCAAAACATCTTAATTCGCAGAAAAATATTGGTCATTCTCGTTTTACAAAACTGCAAAATGCAACTAAGTAAATATCCCCAGCCGGGAAATCGGTTTCGCAATCGCGTATAAATATTTGCTGTTATACGAACAAAATTCAGTTGTTAATAGATATTTGACCGTCACAAACAAGTGAATAGCAAAATGAAGTTTGTTGGAGCATTTGTGTTTGCTTTGATGTTGGCGGCGGCGTTCGGTGCTGCGATATTGCCTAACCAAAAGTCACAGGAAGAATTGTACCAAGAACTGTACCAAGACCTATACCAGGATTACTTAAGGGATAGGAGGTCGAGCTATCCCAGCGCTTATTACGCCCCACCGCCGTGCGCTTCGGCCCCGATTCCCTCCGCGCCGGTTTTCCACTTACCCCCAGCGCCCCACGTGCCCACATTCGCGCCAGCCATCCCACACCTGGGCTACAACACCTTCAGCATCCCTCAGTACCGCGACGCCGATGAGAGCGAGATGATGAGCTTCTCTGACATGGACCAGATGCAAGGAGAAGCTATGGCACATCAGGCGATGTTTGAGGCACCTGGACACATGCCGATGGCGCGGTATGCGTATGGACCTGGACCTTCGATTGCTGCTTTGCCAGCGATAGCTCCGGCGTTCGGGCCTTCGTCCGCCTCGGCATCTGCAGCAGCAGCGTCAGCAGCAGCGTCGGCAGCGGCGTTGGCAGCGTCGCCTGCCATTGGCGTATTCCCCAACGCAAACATTGGCGGTTGCAGCGTGCCTCTCTTACTCAGCTGCTCGCCTTCCATCAGGTCTGGCCACATCGTCAAGTCTCACGGCTACTCGTACGGCGGCGAAGCGTATCGCGGTGTAGACGAGCAGCAACAGAACCATGATGCGCAGCAGGACCCTACACACGAACATCTGTTACACGCGCACGACGCCGCTCCTTCCTCCCTGCACCAGTAATAATTTAGAAACTAAATGTTATTAGGGTTATGTAATAGTTATAAGGTTGTTTTTAATGTACCTATATTAAAAGTCTGATAATAAGAGTTTATAAATGAGTATATTTATTTCATTTTACCACCTTTAGGTTTCATTTCAACTTACCTATAATTTAAATATCATTTTGAATACCCATAATTTACATTAATGATGACACTACACAATATTTAATTCTATCAAAACAATTCTCAATTACAATATTTTTTCAGTAGCAACTTTAAAATACGAACATAGTTTATTATTTGTTTTTTACTAGGTATTTATATTATAATGAGTAGCCATTATTGTTACTAAAACTAAGTAAATACCTACCTAGGGACATCTTATACACGGCGCTCTGACTCTAAACTAGGCAGAGCTTTTAGCAGAGACTTTAAACAGCAGATATACATAATACATAAAAATGTAGGCATCACTACATACATCTTGATTACTTATTATAATAATAAAAATTATTCAGCATCAATTCAGGTTGCACCGAATAAGATATTTCTTTTTTGTTGTTTTCGTTATTGTCAGGACTAGGTTTGTATTTGTATGAATGAACTAATTATTATGATGCGAACTCTGAGGGCGTACCGCCAGTATAACATTAATAGCTCATAAACGTCCCCACCGAGGGGCTCAGGCTTAGCCTGAAATCAGGTCAAAGGCCTTAGTCGACCACGCCAGCCCAGTGCGGGTTGGTGAACTTCACACACAACCTTTGAATTACTTCGCAGGTGTGTGCAGGTTTCATCAAAATATATTACCGTACCGTAAGAGAGTCGAATAAACGAGCACATGGATTAGAAAATTGAAAACACGTTGGCACGTGCCGAGGCATGAACCCGCGAACTTCTGAAGTCAATGAGCCACTTGACCAACGACGCTTCACAGCTAGTAGGTATACATACAAATAAATATTGTATTTTTATTTTGGTTTTGGGTTTAGGGCCCCTCTTGACATGTTAACGACATGATAGATAAACAAGAACTTATTTACACGATTGTTTACCCAGGGCGAGATTCGAACCCGCGATCGTTAGTTCGACAGGCAGGCATACACCGACTAGGTCAGAAATATCAACGTTGTTGTTGAACTTTAAATTGTATATCAAGTTGGAACTGTCTCATACCATTGTGGTAGGTTAAAAGAAATGCTGATTTCATGACATGTGAGGTGTTTAGTTTCTATTCTACAGTCTAAAATATCAATACCTAATAATAATTACCTAACAATACCTAATATCTATAAGTAATTTTCAAATAAATATTGTATTTGAAGAAATTTTTATAGTTTTTTTGAGAATCTGGTATTATCGCTGCTATCTAACAAACAGGACAATTTGCAGTGAGGGAGAATTAAGGGCGAGTTAAGAATTTTTGTTTGTAATAAAATAATATATCTATAGTATGTAGAGATCTATGGAGAGATTAAAACTAAAGCCTTATTATTTATTCATGATAAGAACTTTTTTTCCTCAAGTAAAGTTTATGTGTATTGTACTGTAGGGTCTGTAGGTACTTCGATATTAAGGAGGGAAGGGAAAGATGCATTTTAAAAGTTAAATCATATCTTTTCTCAAAATCTGTTTAAGCTCGGAAGTCTTTAAAACGTCCTTGAACAAAAATCTACATAAATAAAAATGAATTGCTGTTCGTTAGTCTGCTTAAAATTCGAGAACGGCTGAACTGATTTGGCCAATTTTGGGCTTGAAATATTTATGAAAGTCCAGGGAAGGTTTAAAAGGTAAGAAAAACAAAAAGAAACGGAAAAGAAAAACAACGCAGGCGTACAGCCGCGGGCAGACAGCAAGTAACGAATAAATTAGTAGACATTTAGTATGTATGACAATAGGAATTATGTTGTTGTGTAAATTCGCGTTTCTTGTAGTTAGTTTGTATTTGTAATTATAAAATGAGCTAAATAGGTATGTTTCGTATATTTTAATATATGTTTTAATAGCATTTTCCCTATTTTAAGATTCTTGATAGATGTTCTACACCTCCGGTGTTAATAACAAACAACTTATCTTCTATCATTCTGGTAATGGATGATTATAATCTATAGGACATGATAGTAACTTGCGCGTTTTTTTAGTAACAATTTCCTTCCTTATTATGCAATCGTTGATAAGCTCGTCATAAATAAAATTGGATTTATATTGTGTCAATAAACTATGATAATGTCGCTTTAGGAAAAAGAAAACTGTTGTGAAACATGCTATATATATGCGAATAAATTCGACAATAGTACGATTAGGTATATGACGTAAACCTATCCCGTTCCATAGCTACAGAGCGTGACCAACCAAAATCGAGGTTTCTTTTGAAAGTACAAGTATTACAATTTCTTCCTTTCATTGAATTAAGTGGGTAACATATCAGTAAACTCAAAAAAATTTGAATCTATCTATAATTTTAGAGTAGGTAGTTACCTATTTCTAGATTTTAAACATTTAAATCTAAAAATCATTATTGATAATCACCAATACCTATATTGACTGATATTTAAAATTGGGTAGGTGAATTCAAAAGTAATTAAAATGTTTTAACCAAGAACACGCTGCTACAATTTTCCCTACGTGCTGGAATGTTGTTACTGCAAATAGCTCAAAAGATGCGTTCAACTTCCGTGTAATTTTCGTATAAATAGCCGGTAAACTCTACCCGTTCATCAAACACATCTCCACCATCACAAAGATGAAGGCTTTCGTCGTGCTAGCTCTGGTCATCGGCACGTCCTTCGGGGCTCCGACAGAGGACATCACCGACTTGCAGAGGGTGAAGAAGGGCGCTTACGGAGCCCCTCCATGCGCAGCCGCCGCCCCCGCCGGACCAATCACTTTGTACTTCAGCCCTGGCCCAGCACCTATCCCGGCTATTCCAGCAGCCATCCCGATCCCTAACTACAGGGAAGGCGAACATCACGAGCAAGAGAACTTGCATCATGAGCAGCAAGCGCGGTCTTACTACGATGGTCTACCTTCAGCTGCCTCAGCGGCTTCGGCTGCGTCGGCTGCGTCTGCGGCGGCAGCTGCCATCGCTGAAGCCAGCGCTGCCGTGGCAGTCCCCGCCGCCGGCCCCGCCGCGCCCACCGTAGGACTCTTCCCAGGGGCAAAGATCGGAGGCTGCGCCGTGCCTTTACTCCTCAGCTGCGCACCCAGCGTACACTCCGGCCACATCGTCCATACCTCCTCATACGCCGCTCCGATCGCCGCGCCCGCCTACCGCAACGAAGACCACACCGCCAAGATGCGAGAGATGACTCCAGAGAAGCAATGGTCGAACCAGGCTCAGGAGCACGCCCCTCAAATGCGCGAGTCGTGGGCCCAGGTCGAGCGTACCTCTCAGATGCGTGGGTTGTCTAACAATGGCTGGGCAGAGGCTGAGCGTTCCTCGTTGAAAGAGATGCCAGTGAAGAGCCGTTCTGAGTCTGAACATGTCCTGCAGATGAGGGAGATGGCACCATTCAAGAGCTGGTCGGAGTCCGCCCGCGCCGATCTGAACCTCGTCAACCAGGAACATCATCATCACCACCACATCTCTGGAGACCACCACAACTCCAACTTTGCCTGAAACGATGAACGATAAACTTAATTTACAATTTAAATTATGTCAACATCACGTTTCTAGTTTAAGTTATTTATTCTTTTATACGCTGAAATAAACATTTTAAAAGTTTCTTTTTTTTTGTTTTGACTTATGTTCTGGAACACTGTTTATTATGGAAATCCTTATTTTAGGACTGTGTGTGTGCCCTTTTCACAGCCTGGAAAAAAATGCTCTAACTTGCCCTGCCTGCCCTGGACCTTCATATTTATTATATATGTATGTCATCAGCAAATTGTAGAATAGTCATTTTGCAGAATACATTGGCATTTTACAACGCTCGCTGATTTGCAACATGCCGAAGGCAACTTGTAAAATGCCTTGTCGTATTATAAAATGCCAAAAGAAGTCGTTCACATTCTGTAAAATGCCGCGGCAAATTGTATATTGTTTCCTAATCTATCCATGCGCGTTGTTGTATAAAATTAATGACGGCTTATATCTTTAATATATCAACTTTAATTAATTATTTATTCTTGTATTTCAAGACATTTTTGATCAGTATAATACATCATTCAGCTTCATTATGCCACGGTGCTCTTTGAGAAGAGGAATGCATTCTAAAATTTTCCTTCGGCATATCACAGAATTCTAATGTTTGTAAAATGCCGAAGCATACTATAAAATGGCGAGTTCTACGATTTGCCTACGACATATTTATTATAGTATACATTTGATTACATTCTATACAATATTATTTTGTCGTCATAAACAACGCTGCCTATTTGCGGTGTCACCACATATTTATTATATTTACTAGCTGTCTGCCCGCGGCTACGCCCGCGTTGTATTCCGACTTTCCGTAGTAATTTTTAACTTTTTGCTTATGGCACTAGCAAACTGTGTGCCAGTGTCGAGTTTCAATTTTTACAAAAGGTAGGGAAACTTTTAATGAACAAAACGGAGAAATATTAAGGAAGGTAAGGAAAATGTAATTATTACATAAATATAAATTATGACATATAATAATTAAGTTATTTTATGTACAATATATACATTACATAAGGATTAAATTTTTATGTTGTTAGACAAAATAAAAGATGACAATATATTACAGAATGCTAAAGGATACATAATGAGGCAAGATATACGGGTAGGAAGAGGGACACGTAGGGACTGGAGGGATTGGAGCAAACTAGTATGGTCGTAACGAGAGCAGGAAAAGAATAAATGATCCAAGTCTCCAACATCATCTCCACACTCACACAAATTATCCTGAATAATATGAAGTCTCGCGAGGTGAGAAGGAGTACAAACGTGTCCTAATCGCATGCGAGTGATGATAGAAGTTACTATTTTACTACATTTTAATTTGAAAAACCATGGTTTTACTGGAATGGACGGTTGAATATTATGATAAGATTTCCCTTTTGACAGACCACTTACTGCCCAAAGACTATTCCAGGCGTCCTGGAGATATATCCTAGGCAGAGCGACCAAGTCATGGCAGAAAACAGTGTAAGGCACGATATCGCCATCTAGCACGGCTTCTTTCGCCAGCTGATCGGCCCTTTCATTACCCTTTATGCCACAATGGCTTGGAATCCAAGCAAATGTCACAGAACAACCTCTTAGAGCGCATTCACGAAGGTTTTCCCGAATATCAAAGATGACTGTATAAAACGGGTTCATTTTAAAAGGAAACATTTCGATTGTTTGCAAGGCACTTTTAGAATCTGTAAAAATAACCGTCTTTTTGAGACGCATCATCAAAATTAACTCTAATGCCTTCAAAAGCGCAAAGCATTCGCCAGTAAAAACTGAGGACTCGGGTGGTAGTTTAATTTTTTGCGTAATTTTATATTGTGCGTAATATATTCCCACTCCCACACTTTCTTTATTGGATGATTTTGATGCGTCAGTAAAAATATGGTTCCAACCTTCCCATCTTTTTTCATCAATCTTAGATAAAAAGTCAGTGTTAGCTCCAATATTATACTTATTCACATTTAGATCATAGCATATTTCTGGTGAAGTTAACAAACTTTCAAAACTTGAAGAAAAAATAGGCAAATTTAAAGATCGGTGAATTTTAGACTGAATAGCTAGCATTTTTCTATAGCTTTTAACAAGGCAAGGTGTGGATTTATGGCGCCAGTAGGGGGAAATGTTGATTTGTTCATGCAATGTATGAATTTTTTGAAGGAGAGGATGATTTGCAAAGTGCGTTATCTTAAAAATAAATCTATCACTCAAAAATTGTCTTCTTAAATGTAAAGGAGGCTCACAACATTCCACTTGGAGCACGTTTATAGGGCTAGATCTCATGGCACCTGTTATTATTCTTAAAGATTTACTCTGAACAGAATCTAGTTTTTTAAAACCCATTATATTGCCACCTTGTAACAAAAATGTTCCATAGTCTAATATAGATCTAACAAGAGCATTATAAAAGAGTTTCATACAAAAGGGATGAGCCCCCCACCAAACACCTGAAAGGCATCTTATAATGTTTAAAACACGTTCGCACCTGGAAACTACATATTCGCAATGATGTTGACCAGTCATTTTGCTATCTAAGACAACTCCCAAAAACTTTGCATGATTAACTACTGGTAGAGGAAGACCATTGTATTTTACATGAATTATAGCAGGTAGTTTTCGTCTTCTACTAAATACTACCACAGAACTTTTTGATGTTGATAAATCTAACCCATTTTTATTTAACCAATTTTTTAGTAAGTCAAGAGATGAAGACAACGTATTACAAGCATTATCTATGGATACATCAGAAACATATAATAGCAAATCATCCGCATATTGTAAGATATTTGCTGAATTATTAATGGAGGATTCTAGATCATATGTATAAATATTGTACAGAATCGGACTGAGAACGGAACCTTGTGGCAAACCTTTAAATACAGTACGGGTCATCCTAGTTGAATCATCTGACTTTATAACAATGTATCTTTGTGATAGGAGGTTAGAAATAAAATTTACTATAAAGACTGGAACATTTAAATCTAAAAGCTTTTTTCTTAGAATCGAAATAATAACGTTATCATATGCAGCAGAAATGTCTAAAAAGGCAGCAACTACAGAGTTATTACAAGTAAAGGCAAGCTGAATGTCAGTTGTTAAAATACTAATATTATCTACCGTAGATTTTGATTTTCGAAAACCATATTGACTGTTAGTAAACAGTTTGTTGTGTTCCATGTACCATTCCAGGCGATTTTTTACTAAATGTTCAGTTACTTTGGCCAGTACAGAAGGTAACGCGATAGGTCTATATGAGGCTGCATCATTTAAAGGTTTGTTGGGTTTTATTATTGGTAATATTTCCTGAGACTTCCATTCAGGTGGAATATTACCAGATAACATTACGGAGTTTATCAACCTCAGAAAATAATTTAAAGCGTCATCCCCAAGGTGACTTAAAAATGAGTATGGGATGCCATCTTGACCAGGAGAGGAATCTGTGACTTTTGACAAAACTCCTTTTAATTCGAATAGTGTAAAGGGCGACTCTAAAACTTTTATATTCCTAGGAACAGATAAAATTGTTGGAGGATAGTGATTTCTATCTGGAGCAGAAGGTGGCGCTAATCTGTCAAGAAATGAATCTATTATATTTGAAGGCATTGTACGGAAAGAAGATACACTATTAAAAGCAGACCTGAATCGTTTTATTGAACTCCAAACCTGGGAAGGACACGTTGAGGGCGACAAAGATGTACAAAACGCTCTCCAGCCATCTTGTTTTTTTTCTCTAAGTAAAAGCTGGGTAGATTTTAAAACCTCCTTAAGCGTGTTGTAGTTGTCATCAGACATATCCTCAGCATATGTTCTTTCAGCTACCTTTCTTTTCTGAACAGCATCAGAACATTGTTCATTCCACCATGGTGGTAAGGGTGCTCTACCAGAATAAGATTTTTTTGTTGGAAATAGTTGATCAGCGGATTCGATCATACATCTTGATAGAGCTTCGGATGCATCAGATTCATTGCCTTCAACAATATGCGGAAGATCATTAATTTTTGAGTCTACTAAATGTTTAAAGGCTACCCAGTCAACATTACGTAATTTATATTTTAGCCGGGGTTCACGGATTGGAGAAGATGGTGATCTGATGGGAGATGTAATAATCAACGGAAAGTGATCACTACCATAGGTGTAAGGGTGAGGATACCAAGAATAAACGGACGCTAAGTCAGGGGTACATACTGATAGATCTACTGCACTTTTTTTTTCATTCGGTTTGGTACGACGAGTTGGAGCACCTGTATTTAAAAAACATAAATTGTTTGCGTCTAATATTTCTACCAATCTTTCTCCCTCACTATCAATAGCTTCACAACCCCAACTTGGATGGTGACAATTGAAATCACCAAGTACCAAGAACGGTCTGGATAAATTTTCAAATATGTGATTAACTTCATTAAGTACTTCGTGGTAAGGACGGGAAAGATATATAGAGACAATTGACAAATTATCTATCTTAAAACCTATCACATTAATATAATCACTAAAATTATAAGATGAAAAATCTAATTGCGTAAAAGAAACAGAGCTTTTAATGAGTACAGCTACACCGCCATACCCATCAAATCTGTCTTTCCGAAGACAGGTGTAACCAGAAATATTGAATAATTTCAACCATGTCTCTGACAGAGCTATTATGTAAGGGTTGTATTTGTTTACTAAATAAATTAAATCAGACTTCTTGGGAAGTATACTTCTACAATTCCATTGTATTATTTTCGTATCCATTATGGGACACGTTGGATATTTTCAAGATATCGGTAATAGCGGCAACGTGGGACGGTTTAAAAAGATTAGATTGTAAAAGGGTGGTAATAAGCGTAAGTAAAGTATCTAATACTGACGTATTCGGTTCTGTTTCTTTTGAGGGTAAAGCACATCCATTTGAAGGTGTAGGCACCTCAAACTCTTTTAGAAGAGCATTGTGAGCAGCTCTATCATAACCGCTCTGAAATTTAGAAGGAGAACGAGGTTTCGTAAAAACAGTTTTTTTATAGGATGTACGCAAAGGAATAGGACTGGACGATGGATTGACATTCAAGGGCTTATTTGTTTCTACAGGATTTGATATTAAAACATCAGCGTATGACTTGGAAGCAGGAGGGAGAAGCTTGCTGGCTTCGGCATAAGAGATGCAGCTGTGGGCCATTCTCGTTTTAATTTCTTTTTGGCGGGAAAACTCAGGGCATGATTTACTAGTTGCATAATGATATCCACCACACATAATGCAAGACGCAGAGTCTTCATCTCTTGCACAGGATTCACCTAGGTGACCTCCTCCGCACTTATAACATCGTGGTGTAGATGAACGACACAATGCCTTAGTATGCCCATACCTACAGCACCTAAAACATTGTATAGTTGGATAAGTGTAGATTTCCACTGGTAAGGCATTGTAACACATATAAATTCTTTTAGGCAGAACTTGGCCATCAAATGTCACAACAATTGACTGAGAAGGTTTCCACGAAGAAATACCGTTAACCTGCACTTTATAATTCAACCGTCTGATTTTCAATATTTTCCCACAACCAATGGGAGTGGAAATGTTTTCCATAATGTCGTCATCACTCCAATCAGCTGGTATTCCCCGGACTAAGCCCATTCTGGTAATATTAAAAGTTGGAATGGTTGCTTTGAACTTATTTGCAACTAAGAGGTCGTTTTGTAAAAAATCATTTGCATCCTTATAATTTGAAAAAGCAACCGCACAACGATTCCTTCCAATCCTCTTTACACTTCCTGGAACGATATTTTCAAATTTATTTTTTTTGAGAAAATTTCCGAACGTGATGGGGTGCAGAATAGTCCCATCAGTTGGGGAATTTTCCACCCGTTGTACGTGAATTAAGTATGGTGAAATATCCGACTGTAAGTACTCTTTACGACCCACCTGGCGAGTTTCCGTTTGTTTAATCGACTCAGATATATTATGTGAGGGTTCAACAGAACAATGAGATGTTTGAGGTTGAGGCTGAGGCTGAGGCTGAGGTTGGGAAAAAATATTTTGTTGCTGAGTCATTTCCGGAATAGTTTTTTTAATTAAGATTACGTTATCAGAAACATTATTTGTGTCACAATTGCAATAATTCTTGCCAAGTATTTGACCACCTTTTAATTTGCTTTTCCTGCGTTTCGTACATTGGCGGCAAATTTTAATGAAACTGGTCCGTTTCCTTCCAGTTCCCGCTTCGTCATTTTTCGATGATATAGAACCATCTGTATCCATCTTGCTATCCGTATCTATCTTGTTATCATTTGAAATTACTACGATTGACGACCCCACAGGGAGATTCAAGCCAAGTTGGCTTGGATCCCCCCGATTTTCATCGGGGGGCTCTTCCATACAAATTTTCCCGTATCTACAATATGTACAAAAACTTACCTACAGCTGGAGAATAATATACACAAAGTAAAATATATACACTGAATACACAAATTATATACAATTTCACACTTTCCTTACTCTTTGTAACTACAAAAAATAAATTTGAAATTCCCAAAAGCAAAATACAACCACCCCTCGCGAAGTTTCCCGCGCTTTTTTCCACGGGAACTTTAAAATTTTCCGGGATCAAAAGTATCTAAGATGTTAACCGGGGATATCACCATGCAAAATTTCATTCAAATCGGTCCAACGGTTTCGGAGATTAGCCCGTAGGTAGGTACAAACAGACAAACAAAGAAAAAATCTATATAAATAAAAATGAATTTGCTGTTCGTTAGTCTGCTTAAAACTCGAGAACGGCTGAACCGATTTGGAAAATTTTGGTCTTGAAATATTCATGAAAGTCCAGGGAAGGTTTAAAAGGCAAGAACAAAAAAAAAATCTAAAAAAAACATTGCGGGCGTATAGCTGCGGGCGAACAGCTAGTAATTTTTAAAAATATCTGGATTATGTTCTAAGTAACTTCTTACATCCCCCTGACTCGGATTTTAGCAAATTTTTTCTATGTACAGATTTTTTACCTGTAGAGTTTTATTATATAGATATCTCTTCCTTCAGGTAACAACGCCCGTACCCGCCGGCGGGAGCGCGGCCATAACCAAATTCAGAATTTATAAACAGGCGTCGTTTTCCTTCACGATGTCTTTCAATATCAACGCGCTAGGCCGTGGTCCGAGGCTCCCTTGAGCCGCCCCTAGAAGCGTGTGGTAGAGTCTTCCGCTTTCCCGCAAGTCCGGTGAAGCTGATTGGTCGTACCTTTTCCACACAAGCATAGGTTAATAAAAAAAAAAAGATATCTCTATGTTGATAAATAAAATAACAGAAACATATTTATGTAAAGTAATAAAATTGCATGTCACCGCAAATGTTAACAAAACCATTTTTTTGCATTGCGGACTGATTTATGGCGAGTAGGTAGGGTGTCGTTGGTGGCGTAGTGGCTACGGTTGTTGCTTATCATCTAGAAAACACAGGTTCGATATCCAGTATTTAATATGTATGTGAACATTTTTATTGCGTACAAACACATAAAACAGGCTCTGCTTAGTTTGGGGTCGGATATCACCCACATATTTATTTAAAATCTATACTAATATTCTAAAGAGGAAAGATTTGTATTTTTGTGTGTGTGTGTGTATGATTGTAATGAATAAACTCAAAAAGTACTGTGCCGATTTTAAAAAATCTTTCTCCATTAGAAAGCTGCTTACACCCTGAGTAACATAAGCTATATTTTATCTATTTTTAAATTAGGGATCCTTACTAAAACTTTAATAATGTAACCCAAGGTGTAAAAAAAATACCTAAAATATTCCTAATAATTGAATAGGCTCCGAAACTACTGAACCGATTTCGGTAAAACTTGGCTCAAAGATAGAATAGACCTCAGGAAAGAACATAGGCTACGATTTACCTCGGGAAAATTTCTCATTCCCATGAGAGAATACGTTAAAGCGGGCGGAGTACCTATCTATTTTTTTACATCTTGGGTTACATAATTAAAGTTTTAGAGATCATTATTATTAGAGAAATTACTAAGGTCTACCTTGCGAAAGAATATACGCTAACTTTTACAGCAGAAAATACCTCATTCCCACGGGAAAAACTATTAACGCGGGCGGAGCCGCGGCGGGAAACTAGTATTTTATAAAATGCAATAGGTAGGGTAGGGTAGGCTCGAGCCCCTCGGTGGGGAAGCTAGTAATAGTATAAATGCGAAAGTGTGTTTGTTTGTTTGGCCCACGTTTGTCCTTCCTTCACGCCCTAACTAAGCAACCAATTGACTTGATTTACAGCATAGTTAAAAGGATGGAGAGTGACATAGGCAACATTTTATCGCGGGAAAATACCTCATTCCCACGGGACAAATGGTTAAGGCGGGCGGAGTCGCGGGGCGGAAAGCTTGTTTAAAATACAATAAAAAGAGAAACAAATGAACAGTCACCCTTGGAGTATCTAGATAGGAAATATAATGTACTTACTTTCGATTTGTGACATCATAACTTAGAGCCTTCCGTTCATAATGTAAGTTTAATAGGAAATTCAATAATTTTAAGCAAAACGCGACTAAGTAATTTGTTCACCTTTGTTCTGGGTAGGCTCGAGTCCCACCGTGGGTGTAGAGTTGATAACAAAGTATTTAAACCTGCTAACAAGTCTTTCCTTATGTTGATGTTCAGTTATTTAAAGTATTAGTTTCATCATTCATCTCTTACCTACTAGCTATTCGCCCCTCGCCTTCGCCCGCATTTATTTCCTCGTGAGAATGAGGTATTTCCCCGATGAAAATTGTTCCTTAAATCATGTCAATTAATCTTGTCCTGGCAATAGCAAACACGATAAAAATAGTTATCCAATTTGGTGCAGCCGTTCAAGAGTGATATGCGCATATAGATGCATATATTCTATAATTTATATAGAGAAATAGTGTTTTTTTAAATATTGTTAATAACATGTTTAATTGTTATTGTAATAATACTCAAATTTAACCTATATTATGGAATGTACTTATCTGAATAGAAAATAAACCAATTTGCATTTGAATTAGAATTTTTAGTACAGGTGAGGCTTTCCCCACATTAATAGTTTGTCCCGTGGGAATGAGGCATTTTCCCGCGGTAAAAGGTAGTCGTATGTTACTCAAGGTGAATGTAGCTTTCCTGCGGTGAAAGAATTTTTCAAATCCGTCTAGTAGTTATGGAGCCTATTCAATTCAAACAAACAAACAAAAAATCAAACCTTTCCTGTTTATAATATTGGTATAGACAAGCAATATATTATTAAAAAATAGAGTGAGAAAATTACTATGTAAAGTATTACGTAATAGTCATTTTACCGTGGAAAAGTGTATCTTATTTTAGATAAATAGCGGTAGATAAATCAAGTTTTTTAGATTTCAAATAATTATGTAAATGACAGAATTGAGTAAAGGTTTTTGATAATAGTTTAGATAATTTAACATTTCTAACAATGCGGAACGAGGCGAGGCGCGCGAGCCGGAAGGCGCAAGATCAGCATTTGCGCATCGTATCTGCGCGCTCGTTCACAATCGGCACGTATTGTTATTCTGAACATTAGGAAGGGAAATCTCACATCTTACTATAAAACCTCAGCACTGCCAACACCAACATCAAACACGTCGCTGCCATCACACAATGAAGACAATAGCAGTGTTAGCTGCTTTGGCAGCTGTAGCCACAGCTGTTCCCGCTCTGCCGGGATACAGCAGCTACGAGTATAGGTCTGCTCCATACAGACTACCAGCTTCAGTCAGGCGAGAGAAGAAATCACCGGAATTACTGCAGAATGAAGAAGGCACAATCGACAGCGTTATGTCACAATTAGACACCACACCTGAAGAGGAAGCCCGGACTCTATTTTTCAAAAAGCCTATTATAACCAAGAAGAAAGTTGGCTATCCTCTTTACCGTGACGAGGAGCAAGAGAACGAATTTGCTCGTGCTAGCGAAGATGCTCGAGAAAAATGCGCTAAAGAATTCAAAGTGAAGTTTTGCGAAGCTGAAAATCTTGCCGAATCCACTGCTCAAATGCGAAGCGCCGACGAAGATTCTTCTATTACAGACGTTGATATGAAACAAAACATCAATATTGCTAGGAATGCTGTTGAGAAGCTGCAGAAAGCGACCCAGTTTCAGAATGTGAACCTAGATCAAGATACAGAGTTACACAAGGATATCGAGGTTGCACGACAGGCTCTAGAACATATTCAAAAAAGCTTCGGCAATTTGCAATCAATGAATCTTCAGGCTAGAACCCTGAGCGAGGCTGAAGCCCTCAAAGGAGAAAAAATAGAGGAAAAAAGAATGGCTCAATGGAAAGAAGCAATAGAAAATACTCAAGAGAATGCCGAAATTCCAAGAAATGTAGAGGACAACTTTAAGACTGCTGAGTTCCCAAAATCTGAAACGGAAGCTAAAGAATCCTTACCAGAAAATCAAAATTCGGCTAAAATTGCGGCTGACATTGAAATTGCCACTCCTTCAGTAGCTGATGATAAAAAATCTTTAGATATCAAAAGGAATGCAGAACAAACAGACCTGATGACACCAGCTGCTTCTGAAGTACATGAAGTACAAGTAGCTCTCCAAGATATTCCCGTCAAAGCCAAAGAAGCTTCATTAGACATGGATGGAATAAAAGCAAATGAAGCAATTGATATGGATATAAAGGCCGAGAATGCAAATCTGGATAAAAACAGTCACATTAATATGGAGATGAGTGATTTAATGAAGAAAAAGTTAGCTGATCATGTAAAAGTTGAGACGAAAAATGCTGCTGAAACAATGGAAGGCCCTACAAAACTGAAAACTTCAGGTATCGTAGACGATTTATCTCCAGCTTCATCAGTACCTGTTTTAAGAACAGTTTCTATGGCAAACAGTAATGTTCATGACGCTGAAATGAATGTTTCAGATGAAAACAAAAAGAACATCTTACCGAAATCTATCGAAACCTCTCCCGTTGACGACAAGAATATCGGTATGGTACCTCATATGAACCATGGAAAAACAGCAGTAATTGATACCACTTTACTCATGAAGTCTAATGAAAACAATGCGAAATTGGACTTTCATAAAGACGATGTAATGCAAGTTAAGGAATCTAGCTTAGATCATCTAAAGGAACCGAAATTGGCTGATAATCACCGTGAAACAATTTCCAATGTGAGATCAAACGAGGAAAACAATCTGCAACAACATTTGACAATCCAGACAAAACAGGAAATCCAACAAATCACACCTCAATCTCTGCCTTCGTTAAAATCAGCTGATCAACATTCTCCTGCAATCAACGGAAAGGTTGTTGAACTAAGCAATCTTCATCCTGAGGTGAGAGCACCAGAGATGGAAAATACACAACAACAGTTGCAAGAGTCATCTGATCTTCGCTTCCAGACACAAGGCAAGAGTTGGCATGTAGACCAAATGACACCGAAGTCAAAGGCACTAGAAGATGTTGAAGCTGCAAGGACTGCTCACATGGGTGTCCATGTCCAGCCAATGATGGAACACGCAATGATGCAACATGAACACGCGTTTGTTCAACCAGTTCATCACATGCAACCTTTTCTTCACCAACACCATCACGGCCCCCATATGGGATTCATGGGACATGGAAAATCTGCGGATCTTGACAGCGTGACTGCTCCATCTTCACAAGTGAATGTGAATGAAGACATGACTAGCAAAGCTGCGTTGAACCACGGCAGCATCATGAACTGGAAGCAGAAGGAAGGCGCAAGAGGAGCCTACGGTTTGGGCTCTTACGGTGCTGCTGCTGCTGCAGCTGCTGCAGCTAGTGCTGCCGCCAGCGCTGGAGCTAGTGGATTGGTTGGTGTTGGTGGCAGCGAGGCGAGTGCACTGAGTGTGTTCCCTGGAGCCAGGCTTGACGGTTGCGCCATACCGCTACTGCTGAGCTGCTCCCCGTCTGTGGTACGCGGTACCCTGGCCAAGCCTGCAGCCTACGCCGCCCCCCACGCCTACAGATCTGCAGGAGACTTCAACCATCGTTTCCACAATAAAAGGGACACGAAGAAGCTTACTGAAATCGTCAACAAAATTAAGAAGACGCCTACTAAAGTAATCCAGAGGATTCCCCTTGAGAAGAAACTCTAAATGAGAATACTAACTTGATTTATGATAGACCAATATGAATACCTGACTGCCTGATTTAGAATAATTATTTATTTATTTATTCTTAATGATAAGTAATTGATTTTGTATTAAATTTTATACAGATTGAGTAATCATCACAAAAATAAATTATGAAGCATTTTAAAAATTATTTTATGTTTTCTTTGAAAACCCACAATTGATTTCCCCAAAAATACATACTAAATGTTTTTACAATATTTTAACAATGAAGTGTTTAGATACAAACTAGTGTAAATATTACGATGAAAAAATATAAAGTTATACTTATATTAATCATGAAAACATAATTAGCCAAACACTATTCGTGCTTTCATGATAGTACACATAGGTATAACTTAATATTTTTTCATAG
Source organism: Teleiodes luculella (assembly GCA_948473455.1). NCBI lineage: Eukaryota > Metazoa > Arthropoda > Insecta > Lepidoptera > Gelechiidae > Teleiodes > Teleiodes luculella. The sequence continues at coordinate 4,098,516 of OX419586.1, read as the reverse complement.
TAATTTTTTTTTCGGTATAATATTTTTCAGTTTTATTTTTTTACTGATGATAAAGTTAGTCCATGCATATATAGTTATTAAACAAAATAGTTGAATTTGATTTAAAAAACAATGAAATGTTTTTGTACATAATTATTTGCATTAATACTATTTAATGAAATTAATGAATGACACAATGCAATATAATATAATAGTATTTTCATGAAAATATTTTTTTAGTTGTGGTTTTTTATAAAATCTGTAAATAATGTAATATCACTATCAGAGTATCTGAGTTAGAACATCATTATTAGTTTTTCTGAAACATTTCGTTTCGTTCGGCGCATTGAGATTTCGTAACACTTTCTATGTCACCGACTTGCTGAATGTAGTAATGTGAGACACTGCGACTATACCTCAGAAATTATAAATCATTCATTCCATTATCATATCCGCTTAACTAGACACGTAACTTTATACGCAATCATGCTCAGTGCAAAAATATTGATCTTCTTGTTGGCACTGGACTTGGTACTGACCAATCCCATAAATCCAGAGTACACTTCAGCCGAATCGAAGGAAATCAGCATAAAAACCAGCAAACAGAGAAGAGCTAGAGACGATGACTCCGAAGATAATTTGAATTCCATTTCCAGCGAAGAAAGTAATTTTGAAATACCAAGATTCGGTTTCCAAGGGGTACCAAGGGAGCCTACGGTCTACTTACAGCCATCATACTACAATCTGGTAGAATACCCGCACGTGAAGACTTCGAGGATTGGTGTTAGCAACTACAGAGGTGTTTTATATCAGTATGCAAAACCTGAACCCCGACGTCTATCTTACATTCCTGAATATAATGTGAAATCTCTACCGCCTGTCATATCTACTTACATCCACGGCTTGCTACCCACAGAAGAGTCACCAACAAGGTATAGTTTGGATACGCTCAATTCTATTAGTGATGTGTATGTACCAAGAGTGGTGCGCCAACCAAGAATGCTTCGTGATGCTGATGAGGAGTTTTTAGCACAGTTGAGGCATGATGCTATTATGAATAATATAATACCGACGATGCAGGTTCCTTTTGCAAGGTATGCTGCTGTTGCTACTCCTACAGCTGGATCTTCAGTAAGCGCCTCTGGCATTGGAGCGTCAGAGTCTTCCAATGGAATGGCAAACGGTGAAATATCTGCAGTATATCCCATGGCTGGAGCAGGTGGATTTCCCGAGCCAGTACCTATTCTGTTTAGCTGCGTTCCTAAAATTACCAGAGGAGCAGTGAGGGTGGCTTATAATGAAGAAGCTAGTCAACTGAACCAGCCAGCGCCTGTTTACAGATCAGAAGCAGAGATGAGCAAAAGTGCCGCTGCCGTAGAGAAGAGCACGCCAATAAAAGTAGACTTGGTGCCTAAGAAGACAGAAGCAAAACCGGAAAATTAATTCCCTGCAATATTCCATAATTTTGTGTATGACTAAAAAAAGTTTGAATAACTGACTGAATGTAAACACCAGTGAAATAAATATTTACGATTTGTTAAGTTTAAATGTGTTTTATTTTTTATAAATTAAATAAAAAGCTAAATTACATAAATATTATGTAGGTACTACGAGTACAATTTAATTATGAATGCAGTAATTAACTGTACAGTCACCCGTTCGATGAGCATAACAAAATAATATTCTGCGAACGAAGAATTTCATTTAGCTTATCGTATGTATAACTCTAGTCTCTCTCTATCGATTTGATAAACCGACTGTATTTTATTACAGGGATAACAACAGCCATTAATTATAAATACATTAAGGTACATACACTGAGATTACAAATTAAATGGCAAATTAATAATAGTCTATATTTTAACATCCGTAATAAAACAATAACTTCAATCAATCTATTACTCGTATTAATCTATGACATTGATGACATGTGCCTTTCGGAAGGCAAGTTTAAGCGAAAGGATGATGTGTCAAAACGTCCCCCCAACAAACAAAAAACTAATAACATCGACCAACAGATTTGAAATGTATCTCAGTTTACGCGCCTTAGCTATGTGATTACTTTTTACTATGGCGACATCTTTCAAAGACGCGGGATATTCCGAAAAAAAAATCGTTTTGCTATTAATATTGGTACCCAAAATAACAGATTGTAAGCATTCAATTTTCAAATCCCATTGATCATGAAGTTAAAACTAGTTACTAGCCTTTCTATAGATCCTTAAGAACCTATTGACACATACAAAAGATCTGTTGGAGGGGGGGGGGGGCTCATATAAAAATGGTCATCATCCTTTTTCTGAAAACCCTAGATAGAACCTTATGATTATTAACTATAGTTTATTAACTATAGATTAAGGGTTTGAATCTCGCCAAAGCTAAAATTACAAAGTAATGTCCACTCGTATACCAATGTTGAGGTGTTTAAGCTAGCAAAGCATGTTACTCTTACTAAAACCTTTGGAATAATATATACACCGTGTTTAACTGGTTGTTTGTACGCAACTTAGTGGTAGTAGGTACCTACTCATGATATTTAACAAATTTTCCTCAGGTTGATATCTGAAAATTAAATTCAACTTTCATATAAATTTTAGTCACGTGACGTTTAATTTTGAGATAGTAACCTATGTTTCTTAGGGAAAGTTGTTCAGTTTCATGAGTACTACGAGTACCACCATGTTGCGGATGAAAAACAAGTTAAATTTCACGTTATATAGTAATCTGTATTCTGTATATTTACTTATGTATTTTTTCGACGTTATCATTTTTGTACTTTATTGTAGGACATCCATTTTCGTCTTAGACGGTATCGCCGAATTCTTAATTACAAATCTCTATATTGTTGTTGTTTCAGCACATGACAAGTGTCCAGCTGGCCAGGTCTTGGGCATCAACCTGCTGTGCGTGGAGCGGCGTCACAGCGTCCTGTCCAAAATGTCCCACTGGGTGGACTACCCAGACAACAACGTCTCCATCGCCAAAATACAATTTTACAAGAAACCCCTCAAATGGGTGTACACAACAACTATAGAACCCTATTTCAGCCAATCAAATGAAAACAAAAGACATGTTTCAAAGAGGATTTCTGTCTATGGCGTGCTAGATCCACTGCTTGAAACTTTAAGTCCAAATAAAGCAAACAAAAAGTTGAAGCACATTCAGAATGTGAAAAAGAGAATAATAGTTATAAATAAATATTCTCCTACACCAACATCGAAATGGAATCCAAAAAATAAAGTACTAACTGAATCAAAAGAAACAATGATGAAAAAACCACAATTGAAAGAAATATTACATGATACTGATGGAAATTCAAATTTAAAACTTAAGTGGAAGCCGGCAGTCAAGAAAAGTACTGTAAGCTTGAAGTCAAGCGAATCAAGCGAAGAATCATCAAAACATTCTCAACCAACTACCGTGCATTCTCGTCCAAAATGGAAGCCAAAAAGCAAAGGGGGCCAAGGAAAACATCCTTGGTTGAAGATTATAAAGAAAAACAAGAAAAAAGAATGGAACAGAAATATGAAAACGAAAAAAACATTTCTTTCCTAGATGGAAAAACGAGAAGAATTATATTATTACTGACGCAGAATGGAGCCGAAATAAATTCCTGACAAAATAAAATAAAAATGTTTCCTTTCTTCTTTGCCATACTGTGGGATATAATGGGAATTTTAACAAATTTAATGTTAACAAAATAAATGGGACGCCCCCAGAGCTCGTTTATATTTTTCTGGTCAGGCTTCAATTACCGCTTTTTTCCCACTAAACCCGTAAGAAGTATCTGGACTGTATTTAAATATGAAGTCTATGCTTGCCTTGCCATCATTATGTAGCTAATTATATAATATGATTAATTATATTCGTACATAACCAAATGATTTGAAATTGAGGAGTAACCTTCCTGATACAAATAAAATATTATGTAAAACGTAATTTTTCTTTTTCAATAAGGAAAAACCCTTAAGACGAACTTAGTCAGGTTTGCTATATTATAAACAGGAAAGATTTGTATTTGTGTGTGTGTGTGTGTGTGTTTGTAATGAATAAACTCAAAAACAACTGAGTCGATTTCAATTTTTTTGCACAATTAGAAAGCTACATTCACCCTGAGTAACATAGGCTACCTGTTACCGCGGGAAAACACGTTATTCATAGGGGAAAAATTGTAGACGCGGGCGGAGCCGCAGCGAAAAGCTAGTTATTAATAAATGGGATTATGCCTACGTGCTCATGCGCAGGCAGGGCTTATTGTAGATGTTAATGTTTTATGGAGCACCTCTCCTATGTAAGCTGTGGGAACCTAGAAATTATGTTCTATGGACTGTCTCCGCCTGCAATTTTATTGTCTACTTGCATTCCACCCCGCGGCTGCGCCTGCTTTGATGTTTTTTTCCGTGGGAACGAGGTATTTTCCCGCGGTAAAAGGTAGCCTATATGTTATTCTGATGTGTAAGCTACATCACTGTAAAGGTTCATCAAAATCAACGGGAAAAACTGATAGCGCGAGGCGGAAAGATATTAGATAATATAAAAATTGGACAAATAAAAAATGTAAATATTATGATATTATGACACATAACGGTCTACGGAATATTATCGAGAACCACATAAATACCGCTGCGATTTGTTTTCTTAGAAAAAAAACAGGTGTAGGTACTACTCAAGTAGGTCCACACTCATTCATTCATGTGGTACGATGACTGATTAGGTAAATAAAATTATTTTATTGGGAAATGATGAAATATTACGTCAATGTGAATTATTTGTTTCTGCTCGAAATTTGTGAATAAGCAATAAAATGGGTTTGGAATATGATGATGATGATAATAATCTTTCAGAACGTTTTCATAATCATAGTAATAAAATATTTGTAACAGATAATATGTGAAGCCTGATTTATTTCAGGACAAGATCAAATCCCTAGGATCGGGAGAGCTGATAAAATATATTGTGTTCAAATGTAATTACGAATTGTTTTGGATGCAGTCTTGATGATTTTTTTTCATCATTGTATCATCTAAGCCGGACCCGTTGGTATCGGTAGTAGTAGACCTACCTCAGGGTTCCAAACACAGGGTGGCCTGTTCGGAAATCGGCCATTTATTTATTTTAATTTGCATTTACTTATGTATGTCAGCTGTCAAAAGGTCTGAAACATATAGTACAGGCTCTAATTTGTGATATACTTCGCTTTTGAGGAATAGACACAGAGAAATCCCAATGATAAAAACAATCGACTGCTCATCGACTGCTGTGTATAATATTGAACGCAATTCATTTCTAGGTAGCACTGTCACGTCATAGGTGTTCCACGATCCGAGTCTGCCTGGCACCAAGATAACACAGCTCTATATTTATAAGGATGCCACTCGTTTTCGATACTAAACAATCTGCAAGCCCAACGGCGACACTCGTCAATTGTTTTTACTTATAGTACAAAAAGATGAAGTTTATCCTCCTGTTTTTGGTGATATTTGGGGTGACGTGCTCTTTTGGAAGGCATATACACCCGCATCATAGAAGAAATGGTCAGTGGCGGTTGGAACAAGTGGAAATCGATGGAATGACAGTCGTAAGTTTTTATTTACTTAACATAATCATCAGCATGTATATTATACAAATGCTTATAGTCAATAGATCTATAGGCTTTACCTTGCAGAAGTACATTACCCCAGTTGTGTGAATTTCTATTTTAGATACTTCCATTGTTTATGATGATGCTTGCTGGATGCGGAAGACAAAATCTTTCGGCTGAATGTTGATGTTGATGAGTATTATATCGAGAACAAAGAAAAATCATCATTAATGTAGAAGTAGCTAAATATTTATCACAACTGGTACCTTCGAATTGACCTCGACTTGTTTACTTATTCCTCGCTTACCTTTATCCTAATTTGTCAATTTCGCTTGGCAAGTACTTTATCTTTGTAGTGTTTCTTATGATGTGCTATAAGTCTTTCTTCAATAAAATATTAACAATACAAACAAATGTATTAACAATAAAAAAAAGTCGCAAAATAAATTGCGATACATCTTCTAGCGAGTCTTAACAATTTATTCGAACAGTTATAGAACAATTCCCAAAAGGCTAAGAGTTCTATTTTTAAAGAAATATTTTGTTTCTTCACAGGATATGCTTCGGAAAGTGTTGCCAACTAATGGTTTTGTCCCGGTCAACAACATGGTTTACTTCAGAAAGCAGGAGCCGTGCGAAGAGGGGCTCAAGAGGGACCTCTTCGGGATCTGTCGGGAGGTGTGGGATGACTAACACCGTGTCGTGTGACAAACTGAATTGACAAAATGTTTTGATATTATTATTACACGCTTACTTGTAAGTAACTATGTATGTAAGAAAATCTTGGAATCTTAATTTGACCCACTTCCCGGTCTTCGATTAGGATGAAATTTTGCACACGCTCTGAGTTCTGATGACAATACATGACTACCTAAGAAACGTCATTACAAATCCAATATGGCGGCCTCCCCATTACATGTACGTAAAAAATCTTGGAATCTTAATTTGACCCACTTCCCGGTCTTCGATTAGGATGAAATTTTGCACACGCTCTGAGTTTTGATGACAATACATGACTACCTAAGAAACGTCATTACAAATCCAATATGGCGGCCTCCCCATTACATTAACGAAAAAAATCTTGGAATCTTAATTTGACCCACTTCCCGGTCTTCGATTAGGATGAAATTTTGCACACGCTCTGAGTTTTGATGACAATACATGACTAGCTAAGAAACGTCATTACAAATCTAATATGGCGGCCTCTCTAAGATGGCGAACTGGCTGTTTGAAATCCACACCCATGATATGGGTGTCAAATGAAAGGGTTTGCTGTCAGGAATACGAAAAAAACAGTCACGGGACTTAAATCCAATATGGCGGACGTCCAAGATGGCGGACAGAAAGCGTGTTTTTTTAGTTTTCTAAACTATGTATTTTTTACGAAATAGTTTCGCGTTGGTGGTCTAATGGTCGTCGTATTACATAATAATCTGGTACTTAATAATCGCATATCAATACAATATGCCAAATTATCTCTAGTTCCGTTAAAAAACCTTTTGTTTATTAAAACGACGACGACGACGGTTTGATAAATGTGTGCGATAACTTTTAGGTATATCTTTATATCTGTAAAATATATCTTTAAATATTGATAGTGTATATTAGTGTATCCTGAGTATTTTGTGATACAATTTTTAAATTTTCGTGTACCACGGACAGTTATATTATTGTATAAAGTTTCTTGTCGCAATAAAACATGACATAAAATTCTAATCTTTTAATCATTGAATCACCTATAATTTTAATAAATAAATAAATAAATTAGTAAAGCACAAAAATTTACAGACGCTTACTTCATAATATTCACGTAAATACGTACATTATTATGAAACATCACTAACAACATACTTAAATAAAACACTTTAAATTTTAATTATTATGTCGAGGAAATATTATACAAGTCATTCTTTATTGTGCATGGAAGGACGCCATTGAATAAATTCGGCTTTTAGTAAACTTGCCATGACAATAGAAGCTAAAGTATTCCTTATTCAAATACATAATTTATATAAAAACAAATAGGCCTATCGCCTATCGCACAGCCCATTATTATAACATAAGCAATTATTTCAACAAGGTTCAAATTCAGAACGTCATGCGTCAGAACAACTCCATGCGTTTTCAAATAAATTAAACTTTAGAAGGAAGAATCAAATCCGCCATAAAACGTAAAGACGGGTCGGCTTGAGTTGAGCCCCTCGGTGGGGAATTATAAGAGCTGACGTTTATAAAATCAGTATAAAGGCACGTTTCACCAAAGCGTTCCTTGATCTGAAGTTAGCAACAGTCGTCGCTATGCGATATTTTCATGCCGTCGATGGTTATTATGAAGTGGAAGCATCGTCGATGAATGGAAGTAACCGAGTGGGTGTAGTGGCTAACTTCAGAACGTCTTCAGAAAGGAACTCTAAAGTGGAACGGGTTCTGTCACATGAGGGACGCCGGTGGTAAGGTGACGGCGCCGTGGCCTGATAGGGGTGAGGGGAGCGGGGTGACCCCCCGGATCCAAGCCCCTCGTTCGCAGCAGAACGACTCTACGTTGTTGAGTGCTCGCATGTAGATTGTCGTCACTCCACCTGCCAAACAAACAATAAAATATTCTTTATAGACAACGTAATAGAGAACTCGTAATAACAAAACAAAAGAGGCCAAAAGGTTACTGCTAAAGTATCAATCTAACAGGCAAACATCACGAAGATCTCTAGGAACTAGGAATAAGTGTCCATCTGGTACATAATCACAGAAGAAAATAATAGTAATAACCCGTACAGAAAGGACGCTCACCCCCCCGCGCCAAAATGAGTCCCCGCCCGATATAGCGCCCCACGCCCCGCACCCCACAGGCACTGCGGGACTCCGCCGGTGGTGTTCGGGGGTGTTTTACATAGCGCCTAGCGCCAATGACTTGTAGTTGATATTCAGTTGTTATTAGGTTGTCAAAATGCGTTTTCTGTATGGAATGACCGCATGACCGCCCAGTGACACAATTTAAAATTGGACCAAACCAAATTTCCCTAGGGGTTCGTACAGAACGACTAGGTAATTATATAATTTACATAATTGGTAGTTTTTTGGGTAACCAACAAGAACTGCGATCCCTAACTCGTCAAGCGTGGCGGTTATGAAAACACAACCACCATTCTAAAACAGACATCATTTAGTCCATTATGAACTCTATAGGCTGTAGTACTAATAATATATGTCCCTACCGACGTACTCGGGCCTATGCTGAATTTAAGTTCACCACGCTGGCCCAGTGCGGGTTGGTCAATTCGACTCACAACCTTTGTATTTCATCGCAAGTGTATGCAGGTTTTTCATAATGTTTACCTTCACCGTGATACGTACATTATAAATACGAAAATCGGAAATGCTAAGTTATGTGTCGGGGTTCGAACTCGCGTCTAGAGAATGAGAGATAGACAAATCCTACTAGTATCATATTATAAATGCGAAAGTTTGTGAGTATGGATGGATTTATGTTTGTTACCCTTTTTTTTAAATGACCTGTGCTTGTGTCGAAAAGGTACGACCAATCAAGCTTCACCGGCTTGGTCTATCACGCAAAAACTACTGAATGGTTTTTAATGAAACTTTACAGTAATCTAGCTTATACATCAAAATAACACTTAGGCTACTTTTTACCGCGGGAAAATATCTCATTCCCACGGGAAAATCGATTAACGCGGGCGGAACCGCGGGGCAGATAGCTAGTAAATAATATTAGTAAATAAATGTGTGTCAAGCTGATGCGCGTGCGTCTACTTTCTTATAACTAGATGAGTGTTAATGAGCATTATAGATAAAACTTCAAGTGGATATAAACAAGTCCATACTATTTATAAATATAGGTGAATACGTTTGTATGACTGTCATTTGATTCCCTGAATTGAGTTGTGCTAGTTTTTTCTTTGAGTAAAATTATTTATTTGCTACCTAAATCTATTGATATAAAATTAACATAATTAATTAGCAGGTTACCAAAAAATAACCGGCGCTATCTTATCTTCGTTAATTCTGCATAGATTACAATAAAAATGTATAAATATTGTCAAAACAATAATAAAATTATCATGCAATTCCACGAACGATATACAAGGAAACAGTTATTATTATCTAGAACGAGGATTTAAGTATAGTCATCAGTTTACAACATACGACCTTGTTTATTAATATTACCAAAGATAGTAACAGGCTTGAGTGATGGATTTCGCTGAATCGCCGCATGCGACTGAATTATGTGACCAAAGCAAAATAAATTCATGAGGTTTATACATTCGTGACAATTATAAATTACAGTGATAATTCGATATTTATTGCTCCGTCTCAGTCTATAATATTCACACATAATCCTTTTTGACGCCGCAATCTATTCAGAATTTTCTTTGTGATTGATAAATATAAGGAGCAAGGGGCGAGTACATCAAACGACGGTTGAACACGTACTGGTTTATTGACATTGACAATCGTCGGTGGTCGCAGCCACCTATAGCTATAAGCATACATACATAACATCTTCCTCCCTCTAATCTCATAATAACAGAACAACATACTTAGAAAAAGCGCTTAAAATCTAACCTGGGACGTGGCCGTAATGACCTTTGAACAACATCCCGCTCAACTGGTGGGGGTGGCAATTGATTCTCTGGCTCTGTGTGCGCCTCATGGAATTCCTCATCTCCGCACAGCGAATCATGCATCACTTCTCGTTCTTCGTCCTCCTCCGATGACGACAGTGGCTGATCACCGGCAGCGGCCGGCTTCCCGGTAAGTTTTGGCGCCTCTGTGATTGTGGATGACGGCGACGGTAAGGTTGGAGTCTGCGTTTTTACATCGGGCGGTGGAGACGACGGCACAGGTGGCGACAGTGGTCGCGACGTCACAGGCGATGACGGCGACAACGGCGGCGGCGGCGGTGTGACTGAAGGCGGTGACGGCGGTGGCGGCGGCGGCGTTTGGAGGGTCGGCGGCGGAGGCGGTGAAGACAGCGGTGTTGGTAAGTAATCATCCATGTTATCTTTATTTACGTCCCAGGCGTTTATCTCATTAGTTTTGCCTTTATATAGCATCAGCTGATTAACGTGTTTCCTGTAGCAAACACGTGTACTAATATCTATGACTACATACATAACTTTCCCTATTCTTTTCTTAATTGAACCCAAACACCAGGTGAACTTAACATTATTATAATTTTTTTTATACAATACTAACGTACCTATCTCAAACTGTTTTTCTTCCCTTTTACTCTGTGAACACTGTTTGTTGGGTTTGATTTTAATACGAGCCGACGACGTGGACGCGGGCAATGGTGGTGGCAACATGATGTCTAACCGTGATTTTAATTTGCGACCATAAATTAATTGCGCGGGAGAAACCCCGGTAGAAGTGTGCTTCGAATTCCTATAATCAAACAAGTATTTTAACATCTTATTTTTTGACTCTTTTGTATTATGACTGGACAACAAACTGGTTTTTATTCCTTTTTTTACTATTTTGACAAAACTTTCAGCTTGCCCATTGCTCGCTGGGTGGTAAGGCGGCGAAGTTACGTGTGAAATGCCATTATTTTCACAAAAAGTGTTAAACTGCTGCGAGCAGAAAGCCGTGCCATTGTCACTCACAATTGTATTAGGAATTCCATACCTAGACATATATTCATATAACGTTTCAATAACCGCCGTGGTAGTAGTTGTGCTGGCCATGTCGTACACTTCTGGCCACTTTGTGTATGCGTCCACTACTACTAGATACATCCTACCTTTGATAGGGCCTAGGAAATCCATGTGAACCCGATGGAACGGGGCGGGAGGGCGCGGCCAAGGCGCGGGCGGCGCGCGGGGAGGTGCAGGCCGCAGCTGGATGCACACGTTACATGTGCCTATCATGCGCTCCACTGCCTCGTCTACTCCAGGGAACCACAATCTAGACCGCACCTCTGCCTTTGTTTTTACTATGCCGAGGTGTGATTTATGCAGTTCGGACAAAACTCTTTCACGAAGTACTTCAGGAATCACTACCTTGTGTCCCCTCATTACGCATCCATCTTCAATAGATAATTGCGTTCTACATAAAAAATAGGGTACTATTCGTAAATCCGATACCTTAGCGGGCCAACCATTCAAAATGTACTTAATAATGGCTTGCATAACTACATCATTCTTAGTTTCATTACGTAACTGCGTTAAAGTCACAACAGGTAAGCTTCCATCTACAACGAAATTTACATAAGTAGCGCGATCAGACACTAACCCTGCGCTAATATCCCCCGTCATCGAGTCGGCGGTGGCTGCGCCCGCGCATGAACTACGCCTGTCTCTCTCTGACTCACTAGTAGCCGGCAAACTCGCGCGAGATAGGAAGTCCGCGCTGTTATCAGCGCTACGAACATACTCGATTGTATAGTTATAACCGCTTAAAAACATTGCGTATCTTTGTAGACGGTTCGCAGTTACCTCTGGTATGCCTTTATATGGACCAAATATCGTAATCAAAGGCTTATGATCCGTCCGTAACACAAAAGGAACCGACCTACCGTAAAGATATTGGTGGAAGCGCCGTACCCCAAAGATTATGGCAGTAGCTTCTTTTTGGATCTGTGCGTACCGCTTTTCTGCTGCATTAAGGGTTCTCGATGCGAATGAAATGGGCCTCTCACGCCCGTCCGCCTCCACCTGCGACAGGATCGCACCTAAGCCTGTGGGTGACGCGTCTACTGTTAAAATAATTTTTGCTTCCGGATTAAAATGAGCCAAGACCTGATCAGATGCTAGATGTTTTTTAATCTGTATAAACGCGTTATCATGAGCAATACCCCATGACCATTTATTATTTTTTTTCAATAATTCATAAAGTGGGCTTAATAAGGATGACGCGTTCGGTACGAAATTCCTGTAGTAATTTACTAACCCAAGGAAAGACTGTAATTGGCTTACATTCCCGGGTACAGGCGCTTTAAGGATCGCTTCCACCTTATCGGTTGATTTTTTCAGGCCTTCCTTATTAATAACATAACCTAAATAGCTGACCTCATTTTTATAAAATTCGCACTTGTCTTGCTGTAACGTTAAGCCTGCGTCCTGCAGCCGCTGCAGCACCTGGCGCAGCGTGGCGTCGTGCTGGCGGTCGTCGCGGCCGGTGACCAGCACGTCGTCCAGCATGCACAGCACGCCGTCCAGGCCGGCCAGCACGCCCTCCATGGCGCGCTGGAACACGGCGGGCGCGCTCGCCAGCCCAAACACGAGCCGCGTGTACATGAACAAACCGCGGTGTGTGTTTATACATGTGTACCTTTGGGATTCTTCGTCTAGCACAAACTGGTTGTATGCCATAGACAAATCTAGTTTCGTAAACTTTTCGCCGCCGTGTAACTTCGAAAACAATTCTTTAGCGGTCGGCAAGGGGTACTTGTCTACGACTAACTGTTTATTAATGCTAACCGAATAATCCGCACATAAACGTACACTACCGTTTTTCTTTAACACCGGTACAATTGGGGACGCGTACTCTGCGTGATCGATCGGTTTAAGAACACCTAACTCCACTAACCTATCTAACTCCTTATCTACCTTTTCACGCAAAGCAAACGCTATCGGGCGCGCTTTAAAGAAAACGGGCTTTGCGTTATCTGTCAATCTTAGTTGTACTTTATGTTTATTAAAACACCCTAATTTCTCTGAAAATAACTTTGGATATTGCCTTTTTAGCTGGTTTTCTGTTATTATTGTATCATCATGACAATAATTAATCGGTGTTAGTTGTAACTGAAATAATGATAAAAAATCCCTGCCTAACAAGGGCGGCCCGCCGTCACACACTACATACAGATCTAAACATTGTGTGCGTCCGGCGTAAGCGATAGGTAAACGTAACTTGCCTATGCATGAAATATTATCACCAGAATAACTAATCAATCTCTTTTGCGAGGGAATCAATGGCACGTCTTTGAACTGCAGCTCATAAATTGTTTTTGGTATAACCGACACAGCTGATCCGCTATCAATTTCAAATTTAAAATGAGAACCACGAATAAACACAGTTTCTACCATCGGTTCCCCCCTCAACGAACGGATATTGAACACCTTACCATCATCACCGAAGTCGTCAACGTCGTCGGCACCGTTATCAACGTAGTTCACTTTATTTGACGGGCACATTCTACGCAGATGGCCTTTGACGTTACACTTTTTACACACGTAATTAGAATATCGACACTCGGATGTTTTGTGATTAAAATAACCGCACACTAAGCATTTACGCCTTTCCGTTACGACACTTTTTGCACCACGGCCACTTTTTCCGTTTTGCGATATTTTATTCAACATATCCGGCTGGAGAGTAGCCGCGGCTGCGCTGGCAGCGGCGGCCTTAGCGCTGCGCATGTTTTGCGCAAACTCCACTGCTTTTGCGAGCGTCATGTCGGTGAGGTCCATCGCATACAGCTTCTCTTTTTCTACGCCCGGCAGCATACCCATAATAAAACGGTCTCGCAGTGCTTCTTCAAGGTTACTAAACCGACAGCGGGCCGTTAGGCCACGTAACCTGGCCGCCCACTGGGAGTGCGTCTCACCAGACTGCTGCACTGCCGAGTAAAAATGATGGCGCTCGCCGAACCCAGAGCACTTGGGTTCAAAATGTGCATCGAGTATTGCTAATATGTCTTCAAACGGTACCGACTGAAGATCTTTTGGCAAAGCTAAATCCGACGCTAGTCTGTAGGTACCCTCCGTGAGTGCGCTCAAAAAAATCGCTCGCCGTTTAGTTCCTCCTGCATCCTCAGTATCATTTATGTCGTTTGCCACAAACCATTGTGTTAGACGGCTTTTGTACGCCTTCCATTCTTGTACCGTGTGGTCAAAACTTGTCAAAATGCCGAAACACGTCGCGGACATTTTTCACTTTTCACAACGCGGGTAGAAGTCGCCAGTGATAAATATAAGGAGCAAGGGGCGAGTACATCAAACGACGGTTGAACACGTACTGGTTTATTGACATTGACAATCGTCGGTGGTCGCAGCCACCTATAGCTATAAGCATACATACATAACAGTGATAAACAATTGTCGTTTCTATGAACTAGGGCCCAAAGCACCTAAGAAAATCTAAACTAAAATCAATAAGAGAAGACCAAAGTCCATGTTAATAATACATGGTTATTACACGACAACGGCGAAGCCAAAAGGAGTGAATTGTTTTTGACCTGCATGTTTTGATTTCAATGTGACTAGATTGGCCTGATTCAGAATTTAGTATCCCCCCGGAAAATTTATGTAATACTCTGCAACTACGCCACCACCTAACTTCGCAATGAATTAAATACAAAGTGTTCGTCAGACGTACATAATGTACGCATGCCGAAAAATCATGTACATCGTTAAAAACTGTGAAAAAAAAGTATTGTGGCGCAGCTGGGTAGCCACCTCTGCAGCTGACTGTACCTGAAAGGCTTTCTTTTTGCTGTTTATATCAATCATTTACCATATTTGGCCCCATAACCTAGTTGGTACGCCTGCCTACGCTCGCCTTGCAGAAGACCAGCACCGAAGCCTAGCCAGGTGGCTGCTTTCGTTGAGTGAGGCCCGTTTTGTGTCGGTGTCGCAACACAATAATAATAATATTTATCTGTACTTATATTAATATTAAATAGGCTCCGAAACTAATAAACCGTTTTTAATTAAGCTTGGTGCAAAGATAGAATAGACATTGGGAAAGGACATAGGCTAGGTACCTTTTATCGCTGGAAAATTCCTCATTATCACGGGAAAATCTGTCAACGAGGAAAATTTAAGAAAGCTATTTATAGAAAGCTATGAATTGGTGGACCGACGATCTGGTGAGGGTCGCGGGAAGCCGCTGGATGCGGGCAGCGCAGGACCGATCATTGTGGAGATCCTTGGGGGAGGCCTTTCTCCAGCAGTGGACGTCTTTCGGCTGAGATGAGATGAGATGATGAGATTTATTATAGTCACCGATGATGATGAGCTGCGTGCCGAGGTAGGCGAGGGCGTGGCCGTGTCTCGGGATGGACATCTCCGTCTCCAGTTTCCACTCGCGCTCCTTCCAGTCCCACACGTCTATTGCGCCCACGCTGCTTGCCGTTTTGTCCTAAAACATATTTCATGGTATATACGATTCATGTTTATGAAAACGGTATTCTTGTTTTGGAATTCATAACATAGCCAAAATTATAAGATTTCGTTTACTCGACGTCTTTACGGAAAAGGAAGTGGACCAACTCACACATTGGCTAGCATGGTTGACGCACAACTATAGGGTATAAATAGCGTCTAAAAATTAAGAAGTAGTTTATGTAATAGGGTGTCTGTGTTAAACGATATACGTAAAGTTCTTAGCTTTCCCGTGCAGTTTTCAATGTGATGCTCATTTCCGATGTAAAATGTTGCAATTCTGTGTATTATGAATATTATGAAGTTTATCTTATCATAATCAGCACATCTGCTACTGACAGCTAAAAGTATTTTTGCATTGTGTTTTTCCAAGACACTGAAAATTTTGTACCGTTTGTAATGCGCCTAATCCAAGCTAAGTTTTCCTCTTAATACTTATTTTGTTTTTATCGTGTGGCTTTAAGACTTGTCGACCAATATTATTTTATTTTAAGGATGGAACTTGTGTGATTAAATCGGATATTTGACATAAAATACAAAGAAAGAAAAACAATAGCAGGCGAGATACTCGAGAAGCCGTCAAACGCGACGTAGTGACAAGAGCCGTTTTAAGTCTTTGTTATAATTACTATTTCAGAGGGAAAATGTTCACTCCGCGGATAAAGATCTCTACATATTATTAAAGTATCCGCATCAAGGTTATGAAATGTCAGAATTATTGACCTTTATTAAGATACCTTAAAATATGGATTAATGGCATACCTTATCAGTAACCTTGCCTGCTCCTCCGACTATGTACAACTTGTCGTTCATAGCAAACAGCGTTGAGAAGCATCGCGGGAACCTTAGATTATGAATCTCCGTCCACCTGTAAACGTTATATTTTCAAACTGGTTTATTAATTTCACATTAGGATAGATACCTACTTGCGACCTAACACGAAGGGTATGGCGAACGATCTGGGCTCGCTTCTAACGTACTATACTATCCGGAGTATGGCGTAAAATCAGTTTAGTTTTAACAATTAAAAAATATGCTCACGAAACCTTTTTTCATACAATTGCATTCCAGGTTAATTAAATTCAATTTGTAGAGTCAGGAGAAAATTGAAAGAAAATGGTTCTTCTGTAGACCGATAGCTTCTTCTTACTACAGTTGAAAAAAGTTAATAATAAAAATATACTAAAGCAATGTCATATAAATCAATCCCTTCTAAAATAAATGCGAAAGTAACTCTGTCTGTCCGTTTGCTACGCTTTCACGCCAAACGATGAAACTTGGTACAAAGATAGAACAGACCTTCGGAAAGGACATACTACATACCGCGGAAAATAATTCGTTCCCATGGGAAAATCTATTATTGTAGGCAGGTGGAAAGCTAGTGTCATATATCACTCGTTATTTTTAGAGTTTAGCACTTGACAATCTGCAGACTGGCCGCTTCTTTTCCCTGGTCATTCCACATCGTAGTTGACAAACGTGTAACCCTATGAAAAACCATAAAAATACTAAGTAATTTATCCATCTCACTCATTAGTCTTAGAGTTGTAGCACTCTACGATCTTGCAGACTGGTCGCTTCTTCTCTCCAGTCATGCCGCCGGCGACCCAGATGTAGTCCCGATATTTGACGGACGCGACCGCCATCCGAGCCACGCCCATCGGACGCATCTCAGTCCACGAACCGGTCTTCGGGTCGAACTTCTCCACTGAACGGAGCACCCTGGATGTTAGGAAATTTGAGTTAGCATGTATAAGAAGTAGGGACTAAGTTCCAAGTAGGGACTAAGACCAACTGTTAACTTTTGCAGACACTGGAAATGATGGAACTCGCATAGTTAAATGTGATATTGATAAGCATTTGGATTTTTGAATTGACCTATGCTTGAGTCGAAAAAGTACGACGAATCGAGCTTCACTGGACTTGCGGGGGAGCGGATGGCTCTACCCCAAAGTATTCATATACCAACAACGCGTCTAGGGGCGGCTCAAGAGAGCCTCGAACCTACGCCTAGTACGTTGATACGGAAAAACATCGTGAAAAAGACGACGCCTGAGGGGCTCCGTCTCTGTTTATTAGTTTTGATTTTGGCCGCGCCCCCGTCGGCGGGTACGGCTATTGTTACCTGAAGAGAAGGGACCTGATTGCCGCCAATGTGTTTGTGTGTCAGTGAATCATGCCGTACTGATAGCTTTGGTGTGTAAACTCAATAACTCTTGAATTTAAATATCATAGATTTATGTATTTGAGTTGCTTTATACCAAGTATCATCTCTACCTGCCCTTCTTGTCCTGTCCGCCTATAGCATACAGCGCCATCCGGTGTACGACCAGCCCGAAGTTCTTCCTGGGGATGGTGAGTCCGTTCTCGCTGTACCAAGACCGGGAGACGGGCTCGTAGCTCCACACGGTGGAAACCACCACCGACTTGCCGCGGATGTCGTCGTCGCGAGGATCGGCTCCACCTGAAAGAAAAAATTAACATTAATAACATATGTTCGGCCTTTTTTTAAAATTTTTGAATTGACCTATGCTTGAGTCGAAAAAGTGCGACCAATCAAGCTTCACCGGACTTGCGGGGGAGTGGAAGACTTTACCCCCAAAAAAAGTCATATACCAACGCGTCTAGGGGCGGCTCGAGGGACCACGGCCTAGCGCGTTGATATTGAAAAACATCGTGAAGGAGACGACGCCTGAGGGGCTCCGTCTCTGATTATCAATTTTGATTTTGGTCATGGCCGCGCCCCCGCCGGCGGGTACGGGCGTTGTTACCTGAAGGGTAATTAAGATTTTGAGATGTAATGATGATGTATTTCCTTTTTTGTACCTTTTTAGTTGTTGTTGATTGTAAAAAAAATATTGAAGCTGTCTACTATATTTAAAAGATGGGATAAGCGGAGTTTTAATTGGAAAAAGGAATATTCAATGAAAGAATCTCTATGCAAACTCAGGTTAGTGTTAAACAAGTAACAAATGAATTATTTTTGTAACAATTAAATCTATGCTACGGCAATTGCTACGGAGACGGTCTACGCCGTAGCAGGCCGTAGCAAGTGTTGGGCTACTGAATGCTCTATTTTACATAAGTAAATAAGTTTGTTTGTAATCAAAATGTATGTACTAGTTTTGTTACTGTTGTAATAGTACATTTTAAAGTGAGTTGCCTAATTCTACTCTGCTAGCAATTTTAACTTTCGAATGAATATGCATACAATTTTATGCAGCTCAAAATCTTCATAAGCAAAATATTATTTTGAATTCTTCTCTCGCTATATTATTACGGTACAAAATAAATAAAAGGGTATGTAGGAAAGGAACATATCATACACGACCGACTGACCCTAACCAACTAGAATAATAATCATGATAAGGGTGGATAGGGTAGTGAATAATTCAGGAAGAAACAGTCAAATGTTCCAAGTCATCTAACCAACGAGATAGACTCGTCCTCTCAAGAAGGCTACGGAGTGGTGGTGTCTTGGCTCCGGAAGGTCCCCGACGTTGTCCCACATATTCGTCACAGGATCGAACCTGGAATTACATATCAACTGCATCTATTTGCCTTACAACACCGATAAAAATAGGATTAACTTTTTAACCGCCATGGTCTGAAATATAAGACTTACCAAATCAAGCTCACAACGCCGCCGTCTCATAAATAAGACTTATGTTTTGACTGATTGATATAGATTTTGTTTCTATGGCTGGCGGTTGGAGCAAGTTCTTAGAAAATATGCTTGGCGGTTAAAAGGTTAAGGTAAAATGGAAAGAAAATAATATTTCATACACATGTTTTATCTCACGAGTGCAGGCGAGCCATTGTGTGTGTCTTGTGTGTGCACATTGTCTTTGTGTGCGTAGCGCTGTTTTGGTTTATTAATCTGTGGTTTTGTAGTAAGTAAACAAGAGCGCGTGTTTTCAAGTCCGGTGAAGCTTGATCCGTCGTACTTTTTCGACCCAAGCATAGGTCAATTTTTTTTTAAAAAGAGCGCATGTTTAAACTCGTACGCATTGCACTACAAGTAAGGCTCGCCTGCACTCTTCAGATATAAACATCTGCAGTATTAGTATTAGTTTTGTAGTAGTAGTATGTTAGATTTTTATTACTATTATTTACTGTATACATGGTAAGGTCTTCAGTCGAGCATGAAAAATCTCTTAGATTTTTTTGGACACCGCATTTTTAGATAAAATTTAAATGGCATGCAAATATAACAACAAATAAAGATTGTGTCTCAAATCGACTATATCGCAAGAAGTCCTATATTCACGCAGATAAATGCTGTCCATTTTCTTGAAATTTTTCTTTAGTCGCTTCTTTCCGACGCCCACAGGAAGACTGGACCTTATTTCATAAACGTGATAGTTGTAAAATACAATGACAACAACAGGATTTTTATCTATGTCGAGCCCTTATTGACGCCGCAGGATTCATTAAGGCTGCATTTCCACCATAGATGAGCGAGGATGCATAGAGAGGAATGTGTTTGTTAAGAACCAGTAGAAACCCTCCATTTACTTGGCCTCAATCACTGCAGCGATTCTATTGGTTCTTTACAAACACATTCCTCGCTACGCAACCTCGCTCATCTCTAGTGGAAACGCAGCCTTCTTGTCATAGTAATTTACAAATGTCATGTTTATGAAATGGCGTCCTGACTCAATTCCATAAACCACACAGCGTAGTTTCCAGAAGTAAAACAGGTCTACCTGTAAATATCTTTCCCGTGGTTTTTACCAACTCCATAAGTAGTGTGGGGGTCGATCCCTCCGAAGACCAGCACTGTTTCCCGGTCCCAGTTGAAGAGCGACCCTTCGGCAATGTAGTTCTTGTTCGACGGACCAAGGATTGAAGTCGACAATTTGTTCCTGAAATACGTATAGATACCATAAAATATTCAAAGAAATGTTATGAAGAAGGCATCTATAATACCTAACTACTGAATTAACTATTCCACAATAAATTTGAAAATTATCTTAATCATCTACCGAAAAGAGAGCTTTATCTAAAGGAAAATTTTAAACTGCTAGTTCGCCCATGTTGTCTAGGTCCTTTAGTCGCCACATATGATTTCCACGACAAAAAGTTAATTCACGGTAAACAGACCTCAGTTCCTCAGGGAAGCTGCTGGATGCGGGCAGCGCGGGACCGATCGTTGTGGAGATCATTGGGGAAGGCCTTTGTCCAGCAGTGGTCGTCTACTGGCTGAAATGATGATGATGATGATGAGGCCTTAGTTGACCACGCTAATCTAGTTCGGGTAAGGCAACTTTACTTCACTGTTTGCATATTTTACGATGTTTTCCTTCACCGTAAGAGCGTCAAAAAGGCGTCGAATAAACGTTCTACTATAAATTCGAAAATCGAGTATAAGTCTGCTAAACTACCAACTTAATCCATGGCTGAACGGCTGATTGCCACTTACATATTAATCCTCGCCAACGATTCCTTGGACTGGTTGAAGAGTGAGATCTGTGGGCTGCCCGTGACCGGGGGAGGCCCGGAGTGTCGCGTCAGTGCGTCTGACCGCGTCAGGTTACCCTGCATGCGGGAACTTTGCGGCTGCTGAGCGGAGTGGTGGGGGGGAGACGATGTCGGGGAACCTCTGAGGAATGGACCACAATAGAACATCTAAATCGAATTAATTCATTCATTATAGGCTTTATAAAAATAGGTACTTTTTTTGAAATATTTGTTTTTCTTTCCACAATCAACTGATTGTGGAAGTGCGAGGCGCCGGGTGCTGGGCGTCGGGTTAGTCTCTCCTTTCTTCGCTCCCTCCTCTTCCCTCCGTTTAGCCTTCCTTCCCTTGGGGACTCGTCGACCGGATTGTATGTAATTGGTTTTCATTGTTTGATATTACGGCGCCGCGTATCGCGGCACATGTTCATCAGGTCGCTCGCGAGGGTTGTTGCAGCCGTGCTGCCCGCGAGTGGCTTGGCTTAGTCGTGAACAAAGTTTGGTAAATTGTACTATAAGCAGAATGTACGAGTATGTTTCACCTCCTACCATAGGAATAGGACTCTTCTCATATTGGAAGTCACCGTGTTTCTAGATAGAAGGTTCTCAATGTTATGCCTATTCAGTCTTAAAACATTTAACGGCGTCAAAAGTTAAAAAAGCTTTGCTCAAACATAGGCTGACTCTCTTTTGCAAAACAACATTCAGTATTAAATAGTTAGATACACACATGGTAGCATTATGTTCTGTGAGTGATGATGGGGATGAGACACAGCTTTGCTATGTCGTACTCTTATTCCATTTTAGAAAATTTCAATGTGGCGTAATTTCTCACAGCACTTTGTCGGCGTGATCTTATATATAAAAATGGATTGCTGTTCGTTAGTCTGCTTAAAACTCGAGAACGGCTGAACCGATTTGGCTAAATTTTGTCTTGAAATATTCATGAAAGTCCAGGGAAGGTTTAAAAGGTAAAAAAAAAAAAAAAAAAAACAGCGCGGGCGTATAGCCGCGGGCGGGCAGCTAGTATAATATAAATATCTTGTCAGGGCAGGTCACTTACTCGTACAATGGGATTTATAAATTGCTGAATCCATTGATTTCCTCTTGCCAATTGAAAAAGTTTAAATTGTAATCTTTTAGTACCTAATCCCTAGTAGATAATTCATATATTCATGCCTGATCATAATATTTTAATACATTTTTTTAGATTGTAGAATTGTTCGTTAGTTAAGGATATTGAAGAGGAAAAAATATGCATACTTTCTGGTATGTGAGAGCGCAGCAGTGGCAGCCGCTAGGTAAGAAGCCGCTACACTGTGGCGCCTGCCCCCCTTTTGTTTCTGAAATCAAGCAAAATCATCTTTCGTAGTCTACCATACGGAACATACGACATGAATCTGTAGTTTGTTATCACATGTTATTTTGTTTCTGGCTACAGACGGTATTATAAAATTTGATTCATGGAATTTCCGCAAATTTTTGCGGGTTTTTTATAGTGTAAATATTTTTCTGGTCGGGCCTCATTTTCCCAAACAAAAATTTATTGACCAGCATGTGTCCAGTGATGACATAGGGAGATAAAGGACAGCTCAAGATGTTGAACTAGCTGAGTGCAGCTATGACTAATATAATTTCTTATTTAGAGCCGTAAGTTGGCAACTTCATCATTATCATCTCAGCCGAAAGACTTCCACTGCTGGACAAAGGCCTCCTTAATGATCGGTCCTGCGCTTGACCAACTTAGTTTAGAATTTTAGATACCAGCTACCAGGTATGGAGAATAGAGAGGAATAAAAAAAAATACCCCAGTGCTGGTTTCTCCATTGGTGCTGCTGGTATCGCTGGTGGTAGTATTCATATCCTCACTCGAGTCCTTCTCCGGTTGCTCGTACCGGAAGTCATGTTCTAACGGTTTCTGCAATCGTTTTATACAAATTTTATTCACAAATACAAAATTAGTAAATTATTTGTCTACACTGTGCGAAGGATTTGACGACACTGTGTCAACACGTTAAAATAAATTTGATTCTGTAACCTGTGATGGATAATGTCAGCGTTTCGGGTTTCAACTTTGGTAACTGAGACCACACCACATGAGACATTGAAACACTGTTCTATATTATTAATCGTATTTAAAAGCCATCAAGGGAGATTTCTTTGTTTGTATATTCTACCTATGCACTTGTTTTCACAGGCGCTTGTTATTGGCATCTTATGTTTTCCTTTTGTCACATCACGACTGTTTTGCTTTATTTTTAATTCCCTGAACATTTAGATGGTCCAGAACTCTATGAAAAAATAATAAAATAAAAGTATATTACGCAATTGTTTTGGACATTGCACATTCGCATGTTGTGGATGGTGCAAGTGTTGACGGTCGTCTCTTTGCGCCGCTGCTGCTGTAAAGCCTGCAGTTGCTGCTTCGCTTGCTCCAACTGACACCTTCGGATCTCCTATATTCGTAAACAATGGAAATGAAACCACCAATATGAAGCCTTTACATTTGTAACCCTGGGGTGCCTAAAGTCTGACCTAGTGTGGAACAAAAGACCACGCACGTGAAATAAGAAAGAAAAAAGAAAGCGTTACAGTTGTAACGTCCTTCTGCTACTGACTGTATTTTAGCAATTTGAAGCAAAAAAAGATCTTAATAGGTATGATTATGATTAATTCGACCGCCTTCTCTACCCGTGTGAACCCGGCTTGCCTACCGCTGGTCTGTAAACATTGTGCATTGCGATTGAATACAAACTAACTTGTCTATAAATCAAAGAGAGTACCTCCTGTTTCTGGCGCGCTTCATCGGCCCTCCTTCGGTCCTGCATCATGTGTTGCATATGAGTGGTGCCCGCCTCTCCCCCCTCCAGTTGGGACCGGTTGGACATGCCGCCGTCTTGAGCCTGTCACATACACAATTTAAAGGTCTTGGAGTATAAATAATAAATACATAGTTTAAAAAACTAAAAAACACGCTTCCTGTCCGCCATCTTGGACGTCCGCCATATTGGATTTAAGTCACGTGACTTTTTTTTTTCGTATTACTGACATCAAACCCTCTCATTTGATACCCATATCATGGGGGTGGATTCCAAACAGCCAGTTCGCCATCTTAGGGAGGCCGCCATATTGGATTTGTAATGACGTTTTAAGCTAGTCATGTATTGTCATCAAAACTCAGAGCGTGTGCAAAATTCCATCCTAATCGAAGACCGGGAAGTGGATTAAGATTCCAAGATTTTTTTTTACATAAAATGGGGAGGCCGCCATATTTGATTTTTTAATGACGTTTCTTAGCTAGTCATGTATTGTCATCAGAACTCGGAGCGTGTGCAAAATTTCATCCTAATCGAAGACCGGGAAGTGGGACGAATTAAGATTCCAAGATTTTCTTACATACATAGTTACTTACAAGTGAAGCTAATAAAGCGTGAAATAAACATAAAGCACGCGCACCGCTCCGCTGCCTTTATGCCAAGCGTAAGTAGATGTTCTATGGGAGGTGAAATCAATAACATTTTTCTTTTTGGATTTGTTCCTCGAGTCATTTTTGTAACTTATTAGTGCAGATTTCACAATGTTCTCCTATAAAATAACTTATTTTCGCCGGGAAAAACAATTAGCTCCGATCACCATTTGCTACTAAACGAACGCGCTTAAGATATTCGGACTGTGCATATCTGTGCTTACGGTGCATACTTGGTAGGGCGTGCTCTATGCCTACTACATTTTTATTTATTTATAGGTACTGTAAATGTATTTTGAATGAAGCATCTTTGTTTTATGAAGGCGGAGCGTCGTCGTCGGCAGGCCCTTTACAAGGACCGATGATCGCGTAAAGCTGCTGGATGCGGTAAGCACAGAACTATTAGCTGTGGAGTTCTTTTGGGAAAGGTTTTTATTCAGCAGTGGATGTTTTTCGGCTGGTGATGATGGTGATCTTTTGAAATCATGGTGCAGCGTGTAAATTACTGCAACTTCTGTAGAATATTTTTTTATGATGTGATTACACGTGTTTAAAATAATATAACAAAAATGATCCTTTAATAAGCAATGTTGTGTAAGTTTTATGCACTGCATTTATTTACATTCATTTGGATTGGAATGTTCTCCAGTATCTGTATTTCAAGAATTTTATAAATTTGGTTCATCAAGAGTGAAGGCATCTACTGGGCAAGCTTCGCTCTTTTCGGTGTAACAGTACGCAACCTGTAACGCAACATTTTAGAACATTGTTCAGAAAACTTACTTTCTTCCTGTGCTCAAAAAACTCACTCATGGTAGGGAACTTGTCTTTGACCCCTACCAGGGTGGCGGGGAGGGGGAAGTCCAACTTAGGCCGGCGCATGCCCTCCTTCTCTTCCACGTTCCTCATACTGCCTCCTGCCAGTCGTAAAGCAATCATGTTCCATAGAAACGAATCGTGTAATGAGATCAGGCGTTACTTTGCTGAAACTTACTAGGTGGAAAATTTGTTGCTACTTCTTCATTGATGATGCTTTTGGTAAATAGATTAGTGCATCGCATGAAAAAGCATCTTTTGAACATTCTAGTGTCATGCGTTTTTTAGATTACTAAGTTTAAGATTAATATTTAAAGACTGGTGGCAATAAAGATGTGGACTTCAGGCTAGAACTTTAAATTTTTAATCTAATTAAACTGTCCTACTGCTGTGCCAAACAAAATACTCCTCTCTTTTGCTTCATAGTTTGCTTTCGTGGTCCTATGCTTAGGGCACCCAATTAATTTCGAAGTAGCAGAGAGTTTGACTCAGTAAACCCATGTTTATGGTGTTACCATACCGGGGCCGTCATCGTTCCTCCTGGGAGGCTGCATAACGGCCATCTGCTGGAACATCTGCTCCTTTGGCACCATAAACTGCTCCAAATACTTTAAGAAATCTTTGTACGTTACATGATTCTGTAAGAGTACAATTTAAAAGATCAAAACTCACCTATTACAGCATTCACCTACCTAACCTACCTACCTAATCTAATAAATTTTAGTGCATGAGAGACACTGACGATTTTCATTCTGCAGTTTCATCTGAAAAACTTGACCCTTTTAACAATTTCGTATATGAGATCTACAATGCGTCTATTGGCCAAGTACGTGCTTTGCTGAAAAAGGATCTCCTTTATTAGTTTCATACATTTTACTTATGTAGAGCTTTACCTCTAAACACACGATAAGCAAGCCAGCAACTGACCTAGAGAAATTTACCAAATCTTACATCTTATATTTTAACATTAGTATCAGAGTACATTTACCACAATTTATTACATGTAAAAAAAAATATAACAAAATTTGCAAAGAATAGTGATCGACATGCTCTTAATACTAGAAATAAAGACAAATTGGCATCTCACATTAGTCGATTGCAGAAAATAAAACATTGTTTTAAGGGCGACTGTATACGCTTTTACAATAAGATTCCTACTATTATACAAAACTTACCCTTAGATAAGTTTAAAGTTGTAGTTAAGCAAAAATTGATTAAAAATGCATATTACAAGATATCTGATTATTTAGAAGACGAATCTCCATGGGAATGAGGTTGCTTGAGTTGGCTATTAATATAATTTAATTTATTAAGATATATTGTACCTATAATTTACATATTAAAAAAAAATAAAAATTTTTAAAGATGCGACGCTTGTGGAGTTTATTCGGCGAGCTCTTCTCCACAAAAGACCGCACATTTTGCTTTGCTGAACTCGCCACTAAATGTAATTTTATTTGACTTAACTAAGTGTCCAAAAAAGTGTCCAAAAGTTAAAATAAATGATTTCATTTCATTTCATTTCATTTCATTTCATTTCATTTCATTTCATTTCATTTCATTTCTTAAATGTCTATTCTAAATTAAAATTGTATTTATACCGTCTCTTCACCAATCCAGTTTCTTTCAGCAGGTTCGATGAGTCCTAAAACGTCAAGCCAATGGTAATAATTCTTCGAATTGTTTCCGTACCAATACTTTATTATTACGTACCTGCGACATACAGGAAAATAAAGGTTATTCCGCGCTCAAGGTCATACAGTTTACAAACAATATACTATCAGTCATCCAAACGTTTTCGAGCAATGTATTTACTGTTTATGATTATGACGCATTTTAAAAGACGTAAATAATAAGGCATTATTAGTGTCTGTCTGCATCAATAATTTTTGACGCCTTACGTACAGAGTAGTCACTTTAAACAATAAATTTAAGGCGTGCTCATTTTGAAGTAAAAAATTCCTTTATCAGCTCATTCACGTATGCACAGGGGTTTAAGCCTAATCAGAATTGGGACGAATGGGTTGCCTGGTAAAAATTGCCACCTTAGCTATGAGGCCGCCGCCATTTGTACACATTATTTTTTGTGAACTTTGTCTTGTATCTATTATTACTGGTATGCAATAAAGTACATTCTATATAATCTATCTAGGATGAATAGGCCTGAGTTAGTCGATCACGCTGGCCCAGTAGAGGTTGATAGACTTGGTTTTTTTATACTAAAATAAACATATTCAAAAGTGCAAGTATTTTGTTCGTAATATGAAGGCTCAACTAACGCCAGTCCATCATCAACCATTTGCTGTACTTCAGTCTCGTTGACGATCTCTAGGATCTCAGCATTGTCCGGGTTCCGTTTGATGTCAACCAATTGCCACGGAGAGATCAATCCGAATCGGACACAGCGCATCACGTCCACAGACATCGGACGTCTGACCTGCCAGTCCCCATACAACCAACGGACTCCTGCCATCAGAACTTCTATTTCACTGGAAAACCAAACAAGAGCCATTACAGCATTTTAGTTAGGTACTTAAAATCTACTTCCTTAAGACGATGACATGGACTAACATTTTGCTAATGATTGAAAAACGGGCATTTACCTTGTCACGCAAATGTAATTGGATTTCAATAGAATGAAAATTTCTTCCGCATCAAGTTCCAAAAAGTCTTTCGATGCCACTAAAGGCAAGAAAAATCTCATTACACGAGGTATCTGAAAAATATAAAGAAATAAGAACACGTACTGAAATTGAATGAACATAATGAAAGAATATTTAGTATTGTAAGATGTAAAAAAGAAACAAAAGAACAGCATCATACCATAAGATCCATAACTGGCGTCATGCCTCTAGCTCTTGCTTGGCGAAATAAAGCAAATGCTGTGTCTTCATTAAATAAATTTTCATTCACTATAAAAGACCAGCACTGTTCTTCCAAATCTGCAACATTTCAAATATGCTGCCAATTTTATTCATCCAATATATAAGAATAATATTAAACAAAAATATTCAATAAAGTATCATTTTAAAGATTATTAGTTATTTTACCTTTTATTGATAAAAATTGAGCTGCACAGAAAAGTTCCAGCACATTATCCCTTTTTAAAACCTTATTGCTCTCAGGACCACTGAAGATCATCCATTCGTATATAGTATGAAAGGCTTTTGGAGTCACTTGGCACTTAAATTTTACAGAACAAAATAATGAGGTTAGTGCGGTAATCTAAGAAAATAATAAAAATAACATAATGCAATGTAATAATTACCAGCGGTAATTCGATTTCTCTATGAGTATTCACGTCAAAGAAGGTAGAATAAATTTGCAACACGATCCGATGACAATGGAATTCTTCATCTCCAATGTGCACTATTGTGTCAGTATTTCTGAAAAATCCCAATGATTATGCACTTCACGTGTTTCAATTTGTTCAAATATCTGTTAAAATATATTGAATCAATCAACATAAACCCCATCTTACATGTAATTGTGTATCCTCCTATAAAATTCTTGAAATAGATCTTGTTTCTTCGGCAATTGAACCCGCAACCAATCAATAGGTTCAGTCATCGCATATCCAAGGCTATTCAAATCTTTTCCCTTGTCTTCTCTCACTCCAGTAGCTTTTTTCTTAGGTCTATCAGGTCTGTTTTGAGCAAATTGTTGTTGGTCCTGAAATATACAATGTAGGTATTAAGGCAAATATTTTATGGTAACATAAATGATAGAACGCAAGAATTTTCTTGTATCTTTAAAGATACAATAAAATTTTACATAATCCATTACTGGAAGTACTTACATAGTTAGGATTTTCTCCTTCAGTGTCACCTGCCGGTTTCCCTTCAAACTTTACTTTTACCTTAGCTTGTGTAGGATCAGCCAAGAGTACACCCACTGTGGAGGATTGAAAGACCACCTAAAACGAGATATTTGATGTCACTATCGTCAGCTGTTTAAAAATATTTTTGTCTTGTTTATGAATGTGCTCAAAACAAGCTCAAAATAATATGAATTGTATTTTCTTTAGGTTAGCATGCAGGTATTAAAAATATTAGAGATACGGAAAAATATGATGCTGAAATAAAAATACTATCTAATTTTTTTAGGAAGTCTGAAATGAGAGTACTTACTTGATTGGATTGCACCTTAAGATTACCACTCGGCGTGGGTTTAAAGGGAAATGCAGCATTTCGTTGCGCACTTGAGATTTCTTCTACACTGGCTAAACTGAAAAGATCATTGTGATAATTTTATTGATTTCACAGATAAGTAAAGATTTTATTTGGGAAATGAATTTACCTTGAATTTTCTATGCTGGTGCTAACATTAGGATCTATGTGTTCCCGTCGCGTCTCTTCTCTGTCATAGTTGTGTGCATAGTCATTAGTAAACTTGGTATATGCTTCGTTCATATTATCCACGTCGTTACTATGAAGTAAAAAAGTGCTTAGTTCAGTTTTAATTTCTTATCTTCTTATCTAGCCTAAGCTGTCCCACTGCTGGGCAAAGGCCTCCCCCTTTTTCTTCCACTGCTCCCTGTCCTGAGCTACTTCTGACCAGTCTTTCAAGTAGCTATCAAGCTCGTCCCGCCATCTTCTACGCGGCCGTCCACGTCTACGCCTATTGGTTGGTGGGTTCCAAACCGTGGTTTCTTTTGCCTTAGTTTTAATTTAGTTTAGTATAAATATTATTGATTTATTAGTTATCCGCCTGTTGCGTGTTAAGCCCCCATAAGCAGTATTAAATTTTTTCCGTAGTAGGTGAAGCATGTATGGAACTAGAAAAAGTATTATTTGCTCTGAAATGTACTTAAAAGTACTTATCTATTTGTGTACTGAATGACATGAAAAGGGATTCAATGGCCCAGCTTTTTGCCTTGGCTAGTAAGACAAAATATAATGTTATTTTGATATTGTACTAATAAATTGATTATACGTTAGACGTAAAGTAAAGCCCGACTAAAGAAATATGACACCTCGCCATATTGCGGAATTTCAATGGAACTAATTTTATAAGGGAAATAAAATTGTTGCCATAGTCGTAAAAATATACACGTGGCGCCCCCAGAGCAGGTTTCTTATTTCTTTGGTCAGGCTTTAATTTGTTTATCATTCACATGGTTGATTGAAAAGACAGATAAATAATTTGGCTGTCTACGATTAAATTAGAAATCAGGACATGTTGTTTCATGCATTTGCTGTTGCTGCAGATGAACGTTTTGAGGTGCTTAAGTTTAATAGAGTAAAAAGAAGTATAACGAACTCACATAACTTACATATCGAGATTCCAAGACATACGAGAAGTATTGTATACTTCTTCGTGTTCTTCAAGTTGCAGTAAGTTTCCAAAGTGCTGTATAGATGCGTCTCCTGAACTGTCAACGCTCTCGTGACGTGCCACGTGATCTGCTAGTAACACTTTACTTGTTTGCTTGATAAAATCTAGGGCTATGAAATAATAAATAAGGTCAGGTCAGAATCATAACTCAATGACATCATTTCGGATTCCAAAAATCTATTACAAGGTGTAAACCTAAGTAGTCCCAGCTAACATGTAAATCTTTATGTAGATAGTCTACCATATAAAAGCTGACGTTATCAACGTGTTATTTGTGAAGGTCAAAATATTTTATTTGCTTATACAGCTGTATAAGCAAGCAAGCAAGATAGCAAAGTCACTAAGTAAAAAATATGTTGAAGAAGTTTATAATATTAGATATCATAAGGATGAAGGTGCCGTTAATTTAAACCCACAATTTATAAACCCGATTCTACGTCTAAGCTCTAACTTAAATTTAAAAACTTTCACGTTCCTAAGAACGAAAAGGGACAAGTAATTGTCAACTTAAATTTAGAGACATCAAACGTCGATTTTACGCGTAGTTCGCACTAGTTTAGCAGGCATGCGAAAACAATCCACTTATTTTAAATATCATTCATTCAAAATTAGATTCATTCATCTTCCACTCTTTTCTATTCCCATATAAATAAAAAAGGCCTTAAATTAAGAGATTTCAGTGGCCACGCCTTAATTGAGCCCAATCTAATTATATTTCGGTCTGCCAGAGAACGAACTTCAGAACAGGAGCAATTTGGCAACGAACTACGAATATTACATTATTATTACAGTAAAGGACAGCCCAGTTTCCGCAAAACACTTGCGGGCTGAGGATCTGTCAGTTACACAGGTTAACGTGGTTGCCCAATCGACTTCGACAGAAAGGACCGGGAACGACACGGGCATTTTATATTGCTATAAAATCCGCCCGCGGATAAGCCTGAGTTATTTTTGACTTTTCCGTGCACAGTTTTCCGTAGGAATGAAATATTTTCCCGTCATAAAAAGTATCTTAGATCTTGAACGGGGATATAAGGTACCACCATGCAAAATTTCATTTAAATATTGGTCCAGCAGTTTCATAGATTAGCCCTTACAAACAGACAGAGAAACAAAGTAAAATCATTTTGTTCTATTTCACTTCTTACATCCCACTGACTCGGTTTTTAGTTCTTTTATATGTACAGACATTTGACCTCTACCTACTGTTTTATTACAAATAAGAAGAAGAAGAAGTTAGAAAAATGAAGAAAGATATATAAAAGAAACTTACTATAGTCACTAGGGTTGGTAGTTAGTTCGGAGAGTGAGTTGCTCCTGTGTAGTTTAGGTTTGATAGTTATGCTGTAGCGCTCGAATATCCTTGAGAAAGTGCTCTTGAATCGCGGCTTTGGAAGCGATAGGTTTAATGTATGGCTAAAAGATTTGAACGTCATATAATATGGCAATTTAAATATCATTATACTACGGCCTGTGTCTGACTAAAAACGCTCATTACTAGATGAGGACAAAAAATTGTTGTCTACAAGTAAACGCTTCAACTATTACAAGCATTACTGTAATTCAGATCAGACTTTGCAATTAAACAACTTTTACAAAGCTCCGCAAAAGAATATAAGAATGAGTTCTTTGGAAAACCTTGTTCAGTATTGAAGTACAGACGTCTGTCTTCTTGGTGATTATGGTGATGTAGTATTTAAAAACGAGTGTGATTTAATACTGAACAAGGTTTTCCAAAGAACTCATTCTTATATTCTTTTGCGGAGCTTTGTAAAAGTTGTACAATTGCAAAGTCTGATCTGAATTGAATCATTTACATCCATCTAATAATCACTTACATAGTATAAAACAAAGTCGCTTATATCTAAAAAACTACGCAATGGATTTTGATGCGGTTTTTTTTATAGATAGAGTGATTCAAGAAAAGGTTTATATGTATAATACAATACATGCATAATATAGTTAAGGATAACCCACAATAACCATTTTCCCGTGCGGAGCCGGGGCGGGTGGCTTAAAAATCTAGTAAGTCATAGATAAACGCAACTTACTCAACAGAGTTTTGTAAGAATATGTTGTCCCTTGCATTTGATACTACTTCTGAACCTTTAATCTGTCGGCAAAACAATGTGAATAGTATTACATTAGAAATAAGATTTATCTCGCTTTAGCAAG
Organism: Teleiodes luculella; assembly: GCA_948473455.1. Classification (NCBI taxonomy): domain Eukaryota; kingdom Metazoa; phylum Arthropoda; class Insecta; order Lepidoptera; family Gelechiidae; genus Teleiodes; species Teleiodes luculella. Next base: position 4,065,575 of record OX419586.1, on the reverse strand, counting down.
GAATGATCAAACATGTTTATTGTTTATTACTGATACCTATTTCAGGTAGGTATTTGATATACCGAAGAAGTGACATTTGATGATCATTACCTAGCCCTACCTTAATTACCTACTTGTTGTTGTTGTCCTATGGTACCCCAGTGGTACAGAGGGCCTTCGTGAGAAGTCTCTACATCTTCCTGTCACCTACTTGTACAATACTTGTAACATTTCGTCCGAGTATAGACCAGCAAATAAATTTAATACCTGGCTAGTCCAATTGTTTATTTAAACCAAGAAAAACACATTTAAGTAGGCTTGAAAAGTCAAAGCCTTTCTTACACGAAGGAGTTCAGCATCAACAACAATATAAAGAAATTGACTTTGGAAGTTAATGTGTGGAAATAATTACGTTTCAAATCAACTTACTAACCTTTCCCGAACTAGTGGCCCTTCTCATTTCAATCTCATTGAAGGAATAGTACAAGAACGCAGAACATATTGCTCCGGATACTGTTTTTATGGTTATCCAAACGGCCTCGAAAATTTTTGGCAGATGTTGTTGGTGTCTTTTCGTGAATATTGTCAATATTAAAAAGATTCTAAACAATGACATGGATTTTATGACAATGATTGATGTCAAAAAGGATAACTTTTTTAAATTATCCATCTATTTCACAGTTGAATAGGGAAGGAGACTTTGCAAAGGTTGTTTGATGTGATGGCGGCGGCGGTTATTTTCTATTTTATTTAAACAATATTATTAAATTTATTGATATTATGTAATGGTGGTTTAGTAATTATGGAAGTTTTATGTAGTGAATCAGAGAGTCCACCTTTCTGCCACCTTTCTGTAGTGAATATTGTCAACTTATTATACCTACTCGTAAATTAAATCAAATATTCCCAAATATGTTTTATACTGCCGTCTTCGAGTCTCGACTAGTGGTTTTTATCAAATGATACATACGAGTAAATACTTTAAACAGTTACTATTTAGCAAAGAAGAAGAAGAAGAAGAATACTAATAGTTAAACGATTCTTTTAGCTTTTCTTCTCAAAGGCTTTAATTTATAGGCACTCGAAAAATTTACAAAGCAATAAAACACTAAAATACTTACCTGCTATAGACGATGTACCTATTTGAGTACCTATTCGATCTTTATCCTGATAAAAAAAATGTGTCTCAAGAAATACCTAGGTCTCTAATTGATTAATTTACCAGAATTTGTTTGTCAATAGGAATTTTAGGAGTTAGCGTAAAAAACATGCTTGAGATAGTAGTAATTAATAATAATAATTATGTGGGACATCTCACACACGGCCATCTGACCCCAAACTAGGCAGAGCCTGTACTGTGGGTGCCAGACAGCTGATATACATACATACCTATTTAATTATACAACATCCCGACACAGGGCAAATACAAGTGTTCATCTCACGAACGTTTGCCCTGGGCGGGATTCGAACCCGCGACCCTGTGCTCAGTAGGCAGACGTACTACCAACTAGGCTACGGGGCCGTCAGAATTAAGAATAAATTTAATTAAAAATTTTATAATTTAAATTGTAATTTTTTTTTAATTTTTTATAAATTATTTTATTAATAAATAAGATTGAATAAAAAAAAAAGATTATATAAAAACATTTATACTTAAAAAGAAGATTTGAGTTGCTTTACAGTTGATTGTCTTAAAGTATTTAAATAATTATAATTGTTTCTTGTTAGTGTTAGTAAAGTCAGTAATATATGACTAGAATCTAACAATAGGTTATTTTTCAAAGGATTTATAGCAAGTTTTCATATAAAACGACTATATTCTGTCAGACGACTTCACTTGGCCGCTGTGTTGTGAACTCCACGTTTACGGAGCATAAAACTAATTTTGAAATGGCATCTAAAATTGTAGCTATTTCTTTTTTCTTTCTTGTAATTATGGTAAGTAGTTCTATCTTCTTTTTTTTAATTTGTTCATAAGTTTTTCACAGGACCTTAAATGCCTCTGGTCGAAACTGACTGATGTATGTTTTTTTTCTTGTTTTACTTTTGTATATTGCACGCCACTCCACTCGCAGATATATGCCGCGTTTCTGCTGTAAACATCTACAGTACCGTACCTTACATCCAAATCCGTTTAGATGTACCCGACCTAACAGTTAATTTATTTATCATTGACAGCTCATATAATATTTTTTCCCACCGAGAGGCTCGAGCCTACCCAGAAATCAGGGTGAATAGGCCCTCGCGGGTCGCGCCATATAATTCTTTGGACAACCTTTGGCATTCGAGTCACACAACCCATGGAATTTCGTGCACGAACTTTTTAGGTTTCTTAATTATTTCTCTGTTCAATTTCTCTGGACTCTCATTTTGCACCTGTTGAAGGTGAATTTCCAACCATACTTCCTAATATAGCACGCTGGCCCAGTGCGGATTGGTTAACTTCACACACAACCCTTGAATTACTTTCTAGGTGTGTGTTTCCTATCGATGTTTTCCTTTACTGTAAGAGCGTTGAATAAACGTACATATTCGAAAATCGAAAACACATTGGTGCGTGCTGAGGTCCAAACCCGCCAACTTCCGAATGTTCTAGAATGAGTTCCGAATTCCACTTGGCCACCGACGCTCTCATTTGATTTAACAAACCAAGTTTAAACTAAAAATCTCAAATTGTAAACATTTTTAGATTTTCGCGGTTGTTAATTGCACTTTTTCACGGGTTTTCTCCACGATTTAGTTATAAATAGACCTTACCAAAATTTCGACCGGGTTACACCGATCATGGTCACGGCAGAACAATTTAAAACGAAATCGTGGAGAAAACCTGTGAAAATGTGTGGTAGGTAGTCTAAAAAGGTATTTTAAAACATCAGGCATTTTTTTTACTTGAAATGTATATTTTCAGGGTTCAGTCTTCGCTGAAGAACATTCCGCAGATGAGCATACGCATCCAGGTGCAGTAGGTTCACACGTCTATACTCCAGCCTCCAAAGACAACGCAGGCCCCCACAAGGCTATTTTAGGGAATCCTCTACCCATAGCCACCCAAAGAAAACCTTCAAGTGATTGATTACATTACACCTTTATTAGATTCTATGTTTAAAATACTATGTATTTTCGACATTTTCATCTGTTCTGCATAAATAATGTTTACACTTGAATAAACGGATATACGTGCGAAAAGCAATCAAGCATAGTAATTTTCTTTAATTACTTCGTTTAATTAATTAGGAGATTTAAGGAGATCCTGGGGGAGGCCTTTGTCCAGCAGTGGACGTCTTTCGGCTGATATGATGATTACTTAGCAAACTAGGGGAGTACTTTTCGGTATTCTGTGCCTAGCCTAGTGCATGTAAAACCCGACCAAAAAAAAAACCTAAATGTTCTGGGGACGTATTATTTTTATGTTAATGCAAACAATTATCATTATAAAATTTGTTTTACTGAAATTTCACAATATGGCGAGATATTTTATTTTTCTGATCGGTATATTTAAAATACAATACACTATCCACTGCATGCCACTGTAATTAGTTTTGATAATCTACTGTGCAGTAGAGGGGTTGGATCTAGATATCCAACTAATAGTAGTAGTGGGACTTAAAGAAAATAGTAGTAACAATCTATAACAGAAGGTATTTGTGGCCATAATCCCCACTCGGCAGATCGGTTGGGGATAGCAGTTGTTGTTCATAGATAACACAGGTGAACACTGTTGCACATTTCCTGAGTATTTCCTTTAGTCGCCTCGTATAACGAAACCTACAGGAAGAGTCAGGTTGGTTCAATTCTAAACCAGGAGCTATGCGGTATGTTCACAAAAAAAAGTAAAACATTACAGGAGAGTAAGAAGAATATTCAGAGCTGACTGTCATTTCAATTGTTTTAGATTCGTCTTATGGTACCGTCACGTTCATAAGTCCAGTCATATCACGTGCTTCTATACTTAAAAAAAACTTTTTTCCAAATGCATTTGAGGCTTGAGGACAAGAAGTAAAAAATATAAATACGAGTAAAATATCCACTACACTGTCTACGTAACACACAAAAATAAAAATGACAAGTCTTTAGGAAAAAAAGATATTTGGAAGTATAAAACACGTGATATGACTATATTCAAGAGCAACCTACGTTTTGCAACGTTGTTCTTATGTCCGTTAAATAACAGAGAGAATCGCGATGCACGTGTTCAGTTTACCTTGACCGTGATATATGACCAAATCACAAATGCCAAATGGATCGGTTGTTGTTGAGAATTAAACACATTATTATGGGTTTAATTTTTTAAACAATAGAATTAATATGTAATAGCCGGGAAACCGCTATGCCGAAAAAGGGAATCCTGGACCCCTGGACCTACCCCAGTAGAGAGTAAAAGTAACTAAGCAGTTACGCGATATAAATATACCGTGAAATTTAACTGGTTGTTTATCCGCAACTGTTGCTGTTAATTTATCAATAAAAATTTAATTTCTAAAGTAATTATATACTAATTATAAACGCGTTTATTGAATTGTTATTTTAATTGTTTCCTTTATATAAGTAACGATTGGTAATTGAGTAATTTGTAAAAATAGCTCAAAAACTGAAATGTCAGGTTGTGGCTGAATGACAGGCTGAGCAAAAATAAAAAAAAACTGATAAGTAAAAAGCACTAGTGCGGAAAAGTGCTACTTTCCGCACTGTTTGGCTGCTTAGAAAACGCTCTTTTCGAGCACATGCATTGTAAACGTATTTTGCGACTGTAGCGCCTCGTCTGCGAGACTTTTCGTGGCGCGAATTTTAGTTAGCGCGGCGCATGGCACGGCGACCTGTGCTACTCGGGCGCCAGGGGGCCCTAAAATTAAAGACCGCCCCGGGCCTTAAAAAGTCTTAGTCCGCCAGTGCCGCAACATACCTAGTGGTAGTTGCGGATAAACCACCAGTCATGAAACTGAACAACTTTCCCTATAGGTTAAAATCTCTAAATTAAAATTTTACTTGTCATACAAAATGGCCGGTCAATGACTGAAATTTATATGAAACTAGCGACCCGCCGCGGCTGCGCACGGGAAAATGGTTATTGTGGGTTATCCTTAAGTATATTATGCATGTATTATACATATAAACCTTCCGCTTGAATCACTCTATCTATAAAAAAAGCGGCCAAGTGCGAGTCGGAATCGCCCATGAAGGGTTCCATAGCAGCCAGTAACATAATATAAAAGTTTTTGTAGTTCGTTGTGACTTTGATCGATGTTTTAATAATAGTGAAAGGTAAATTGTGGTTTACGATTTATGACGTATTAAAAAAAAAACTACTTACTAGATCTCGTTCAAACCAATTTTCGTTGGAAGTTTTCATGGTAATGCACATCATATATATTTTTTAGACTTATCATTCTCTTATTTTAGAAGTTAGAGGGGGGGGACACACATTTTTCCACTTTGGAAGCGTCTCTCGCGCAAACTATTTAGTTTAGAAAAAAATGTTATTAGGAACCTAAATATCATTTTTGAAGACCTATCCATAGATACCCCACATGTATGGGTTTAATGAAATTTTTTTTTTTTTAGTTTTAGTTCTATGTATGGGGACCCCCTAAATTAATTGCTTTTTTTCTATATTTGTAAGAAAATCTTAATGCGGTTCACAGAATACATCTACTTACCAAGTTTCAACAGTATAGGTATTATAGTTTCGGAATAAAGTGGCTGTGACATACGGACGGACGGACGGACAGACAGACAGACAGACATGACGAATCTATAAGGGTTCCGTTTTTCGCCATTTGGCTACGGAACCCTAAAAAAAACCGCATCAAAATCCGTTGCGTAGTTTTAAAGATTTAAGCATACATAGGGACATAGGGACAGAGAAAGCGACTTTGTTTTATACTATGTAGTGATAGTGATAGTGATAGTGAAGATGAATATTATTTTTGAGATTTCTACCTACGTTTTTAGGGAAATTTGTTCAGTTTCATTAGTGGTCATTTATAGCTTTCTATAATTCTTTAGATTTATAGAATGCAATTGAAATAAATAATAAATATTATTGGTTCAAGCGTAACGGATGTGTGACTAAACCTAATGGTTTTAACATAATTGTTGTTTTGTTTACTATAAATCGATTTTACACTTTTTATTATTAAGATAAAATTTGTATAAATATGAGTGAAAATTTAAATTTTTCATTAAAAACTAAATCCATCATGAAGGTACTTTTTTGCCTCGTTTCTCTTACCGTACTTATAATAATGGAGCCAGATATGGCGAGCGGAAAGAAAACCATAATAGGAGGTGAGAATTTGTTAAATTTTACTTGCTTATGCTTACTATCAGGACAGCTAAGAAATTTCAAATGTTTACGTTCCATTAATGGTCACCTGACAGCTTGTTTTTTTTTGCGCGGCATATTATTATATTACGGGCATCAATGTATTAACTTGCATGTACAAACCCAGTTGTCAGAATTATTAAGCCACCTTGACTTCTAACATGGCTCGTACAACTGGCATAATTGTAATTTGTAGACAGTGGAATCAACGGCTTCACGTGCCTTCCGAAACACTGAATCATATTTCTTTTCGGTCAATCAGGTGACTTAGACCGCAATGTTCAATGTCTAAACCGCAAAAAGTGCAACTTTTTTGCCGAGTGCCTACTTGGAACCTCAGTAATGAACCGTTTTACCCTTGCAAAATAATTTGAGCAATAAATATGCGAACATTGGACTTAATTCTAGAGCGGCCGCTAAAATCTCTAATTTTAATTTGGTGTCACTAAACCACTTTGCAATTCTACGCAAATTGTCAAATTCAACTGACATTGGACTCAATTCCAGAGTAGCCGTTAAAATATCTAATTTTAATTAGGTGTCTAAGCTACTTCGCTATTCTACGCGAATTGTCTAATTCAACTGACATCGCTAATTTTAATTTGAAGTTCCTTATTTTATACAATCCATAGACATTCAATTCAACTTAGCTTTAGCTGGCCAAACGCAACGCTACTAAACAACCAGTTAAATTTCAAGAAATACCTACTTCAAAATTAACAAATAATAATAATATGACATTACAAGTATATTTACTTACGTAGGCTACACGCTCGTATTTACTTGAAAGCACAACTTCTAAGTAGGTATTTCTAGGTACAATGTGTCTACGTACACATCCTGTAACGTAACTGGAATTCTATTTACGTCACAGATGAAAACATCTGTGACGTAAATAGAATTCCACAAACAACAAAAAACAAACAAACGAACGTTTTTTTTATGAATTTTAATATATGAAAAATCATATATTAAAATTCATAAAAAAATGTTCGTGACGCGGACCCAAAACGTACGCCTGATTATTTTTCACGATTTCCGAGTTGGTAAGTACGCAGTAAAAGATGCTTATATTCATGAGTAGAATAATTCCTCAAAGGCTCTTCAATCAAACTTTACGGGGAAGATTATTTGCAGTCTTATTCAGAGAAATTGATTTTAGTAATAGACACGAATTGTGAGTCAAAGATATCTGGACTGCATCGAAACGACAAGCTGTGTGTTTATAACAGTAGGTATATCGCAACGCAGAGAAGTGGAAATAAATTGTTTACAATAGTATAGTAGTACACTCGGGCATCATTCAATGAAAAAATCTCAAAGAGGAAAATAATCGTAGAATTATTTTGATGACGAAAAACAAACAAATATTAAGGAAAACGTAAAGAAAGTCTTATCAGTTTAATCACCCAGAGTTACAACTATTTCAGGTCTATTTCAGGCACCCGCCAGTCTCTACAAGTACATATTATCCTCCTTGATGTTAAAATCTAAATCAAATGTCGAGAACCAAATAAATATATTTTTATTATTCATTATTATTATTCAATCACTTTTCCTGACCAAAATCTTTAAACTTCCAGAGTACAAAATGGCCGCAATCAATGACCGTAGCGATGAAGTGGAAGCTACTGATGACGCTGCTTCTACTGCTACCCCCAATATTGCTATGAGGAACATGATCGTAGTACCTCCCAACTGTCCAGAAGGATACGAGTTCATCAATGGCGCTTGCCGGGAGATTTTTAATTAGAGACCTACCTCTATTAATTTAAGATTCAGTTTTGCTAGTAGCTCACATGTATGACGCAGGATTAAATTAAAATTCATTAAGTGAGATTAAAGCTACGTACACTTAGAATAAGAACACTTATTCATTGAATGGTTATTTATAGCTTTCTATAATTCTTTAGATTTAAAGAATACAATTAAAATAAATAATAAATATTATTGGTTCAAGCGTAACGGATGTGTGACTAAACCTAATGGTTTTAACATAATTGTTGTTTTGTTCACTATAAATCGATTTTACACTTTTTATTATTAAGATAAAATTTGTATAAATATGAATGAAAATTCAAAATGTTTAATTAAAAACTAAATCCATCATGAAGGTACTTTTTTGCCTCGTTTCTCTTACCGTACTTATAATAATGGAGCCAGATATTGCGAGCGGAAAGAAAACCATAATAGGAGGTGAGAATTTGTTAAATTTTACTTGCTTATGCTTACTATCAGGACAGCTAAGAAATTTCAAATGTTTACGTTCCAATAATGGTCACCTGACAGCTTGTTTTTTTTTGCGCGGCATATTATTATATTACGGGCATCGACGTATTAACTTGCATGTACAAACCCAGTTGTCAGAATTATTAAGCCACCTTGACTTCTAACATGGCTCGTACAACCACCATAATTGTAATTTGTAGACAGTGGGATCAACGGCTTCACGTGCCTTCCGAAACACTGAATCATATTTCTTTTCGGTCATTCAATGAAAAAATCTCAAAGAGGAAAATAATCGTAGAATTATTTTGATGACGGAAAACAAACAAATATTAAGGAAAACGTAAAGAATTAATCACCCAGAGTTACTACTATTTTCATTCGATTTTAATATCTAAGAATTAAAATTAGTCATATATTTACGTTCTGCATAGGTATGTCCAACTGTTCGAGCAAAAGTTGCGATTGTAGATAGCGTTTCACGGAAAAGGTGGGATTACAGAGTATTGGAAGGGAATTATCGGTTCTGAATCATACTGTATGCTTGTCATGACGTCATGTTAGCCGGCCGGCCAAGATTTGGCCGTTTATAACTGCACGCTAGCCGGCATATGCATCATTCTGCCGGTATCTGCAGCTGTAAACACTGGGATCCTGTGTGGACGTGAACAATCTAAGTTGACGTAGAGAAATATAATACATATTAATAAATTCAGAGTAAGTGCTAAAAATATTTTATTATGTATTAGGGAATGTAGAGTCTCTAAAGCGTTTTGTCATCCACACATGGTGTGGATTAAATTCATTGAGGGTTAAAATATGTGTATATTTTTGAAATTTGTGAGTGATCGTGAAATGTACGCAAAAAGTCTTTGCCCAGGGGAATTATCTATTCTGATATTATCTTTTTCTAGTTTCATAGATATGGTTTTATAACATTTTAAATTGCGGAAAGAAATCTTCTGTATTTTCCTACACTAGATTCAGTAAAACTGGTAAAACATGAAACTAAATTAAGGGGCCCATTCTTTTATCAAAAATATTGTAATTCTTCCAAATTGCTCCGAGTCACATCAAAGAAAGAGCTGACAAAAAACCCATTACCGTCCGAAGCCAGCCTGACCTTGTCACGGGTCGTGTCGTGAGGTTGCACTTTTTGTCCCCCTCCCTACCGGATGTTAGGGGGGTAGGTGAGGGGAGAGGGAATAAAGAGTCGTCTGTCGGCCTTCGAGCGAAAACCTAAACTTATATTGTATTTTTTGCTTACAACTTGATACGCACGGGGTTTTTAGACTTTCGATAAATCAAGGTTAAAATGATTGTTCGTGAAGCATTTTTTTATACTGTGTTAGAATAAACAGTACTATATTGGAGTGTTAGTTTTTCTTCCTCTTAGCAATTCTGTACAAGAAGAATACTTCAGTTCATCTGGCGACTTATGTACGTACAGTCAACAGCAAATCGAAGCGATCGAAAAAACAGCAAAAAAAACAATCAGTTTTGTATTGCAGAAACGTCTTTATTACGCGTCTCTAAGCTTTAGCATATAATGGCGCTGTGTTTATCTTGATGTGCTGTTGAGTGTACATATCATATTATGACGTGTTCTCCCATATAACATTATACTCGAACATACTAAACATTCAAACTCCTACAGATATCTGGGTAGTGCAATTACTGGGCTCTGGTGACCCTGAAGCACAGTAGGTCTATTTCAGGCACCAGTCTCCACAAGTACTTATCCCCCTTGATGACCCTTCTTTAATGTAAAAGTAGTTTTATTATTTATTATTATTATTCAATCACTTTTCTTGACCAAAATAATTAAACTTCCAGAATACAAAATGGCCGAAAACAATGACCGTATCGTATACCCCGATGAAGTTGAAGCCGTGAAGGAAGCTGCCAAGTCACAGGTCGAAAGTGGAGACAGCAACTCAGTTGAGGAGCCTGCTGATGCTGTAGCAGCTACTGATGACGCAGCTTCTACTGTTACCCCCAACATTGCTATGAGGAACATGATCGTAGTACCTCCCAACTGTCCAGAAGGATACGAGTTCATCAATGGCGCTTGCCGGGAGGTTTTTAATTAGAGACCTACCTCTATTAATTTAAGATTCAGTTTTGCTAGTAGCTTACTTTTAGATGTATGATGCAGGATTAAATTAAAATTCATTATGCGAGCTTAAAGTCACGTACACTTAGAATAAGAACACTTATTCATTGAATGATAATATAATGACTGCTGAGCAAGAAGTTAGAAAAGTTAAAGCCAACCAGGCGGAAAAATAATTAAGCCATGTTACAATTTATTTTTATTTTACTTTTAATATCCCGTATAAAAAACCTGAAAGAATAGCTGTCTATAATATGTTTTTGTAGTAAGGTGCGCCATTATTATTTTTTGTATTGCTCTTTTGGGGCACTTTATCTAGAAATAGAATCGAAATATTAATAAGTAAGGAAATAGCGAAATAGCAGTTGTAAGATATCTTCTTCGCAGTATTATGTGTTGTGTTTTGTCAAATGTATTATCTAAGTTAGATTATTTTTATGTTCCTAGGTTTTAATAAACCATACCTTTATACTTTCTTTTTTTCATTAAATATCCTACTTTTAGCTAAAAAAAAAGATAATTTGAAAAATATATAAAACCGCCTTCAAGATCCTAACCTACACTAAAAAGTTACAAATAAAATATAAATCTAGCTGAAAGCATAGCAATTTAATATGGCTATTAATATTCCTTATTTAATAAATTGTAACATCATATAAACATGTGTAGACATTGTTATACACTTCACCTTGGAGTCGGTGCCAGTTGAGGCTAGCTATTTAATCGGAACCACATCTGATCTCAAAAGTTCAGATCGTTGAATATAAAAAATTTAAAGAACGCGGTCAGAGTACTAGGTACTGAGCCCACTATAGATGACTGCTAGCAGTAGAAGTCTTTTGGTCGAAATGATGGTGATTAGCTGGCACCGACTCCAAGATAAAGTGTATAACAATGTCTAAAGTGGATAGAATAGGCAGAATAAAGTACTAGATTAAAATATAGGTTAGTTTTTCAAAAGGATATGTCTTTTATCAAAGTCGATATCTCTTTTTACTTATTTAGTTATAACTTATAATATATATTTTTATTTTATTTTAAACAAAACTTTTCGTTAAGTAGGTTACATATAGGCACTCATGGATCTCAAGTCTAGCGTGCGTGTCGGTGGCGCGGCGTAGTGGCTAGGGCCGTTGTCTTCCATTCGTAAGGTATGTGATTCATATTTTCGAATTCATATGATACGTTTATTCCTCGCTCTTACGGTGAAGAAAAACATCGCGAGGAAACCTGCACACACCTGCGAAGTAATACGCAGTTTTTGTGTGAAGACAAACCTGTATTGACCCAGCGTGGTCGACCTGTAGGCCTACTATGTAAGTAGCGACAGGCTCGAGAAGCTGTCAAACGCGACATATTGACAGAACTACCATGGCTCTAATGTCACCATGTCGCGTTTGACAGCTTCTCTAGCCTGTCGCTACTTACATAGTAGGCCTACAGGGCCTATTCACTCTAAATTAGGGTAAGCTCAAGCCCTTTTGCGTTTCTAATCTAATTACATACATACCTATACTTAATTACATACCGCAGCTTAAACCAAGTTGGTTGAAGATCAACAGGATATTTTTCTTGTATTCGATGGTAGTGTGAGTATCAAAACACAATCAATAAAATGCAGATGTTTCTTAAAACAAGCAACAAAGATGATTTATTCTCTTTTATCATATCACTATCAAAACATTACATAGACTATAAATTGGAAAGGACGATACGATAATGAAACAGTTGATTTTTCTAATAATTAACGATCATTTACTTTAAAATATTCATATAATTACATAATAATGTCCTAGGCTCTGTGATAATTTAAACATAAGTCGATCTAACTTTAAAAAATTAAAAATTACTTTTTTCTATAACCCTGACTTTTAAAATATTGTTGATACTGCCTACAGTACGTAAATTATAAGTAACCGAGCGTTGCATAAGTTTTAACAAATGGAGCATCACTCTCACAGGAATTCCTGAAAAGAAAACACACACATCAGCACCACAAATGTTAGACAAGGATGCAGTACACCAGTAACTCACAGGTTAGACAAGGACAAAAATAGACGAGGCGCGGGCTTGGAAATTGTAGAATTGGGTCTAGGTCTTGAATTTTCAGAGGATTTCATACGTTGCAAACATTTTCTACCCTGTAGGTACTATATCGTGCGACATCGGACCGTGGTTTGATACATACATACATACTTACAAACAAATTTAACAAAATATTTGTGATCGCACCATAAATTTAATTATGATTATTACCGTTGTGGACTGTATTTCTTGTTATTCTTGGTGTGAAATAAAGTACCTACAATATAGTCTATTATAATACCTAAAAATGATTCATGTTCTTTAGCAGAATTCCACCCCATACTTTATGCGTAGAAAACACTAATCATAAGTATTGCAGTACCTATGTATGATTGGCATGGCAGCCCATGCCTGCCCATTCTTGAAAACCATGTTTAAAATTACCTTTAAAAACATAATAATATGTATCTGTATGTTATCTATAGATTGTAACATTCACTCTGAGTTAATAATTAACATTGACACACGTATATTTGCAAACTTTATCAGCACATGCATGCATCGCGTTTGAAAATATAGAGTTTTTATTTGTTATGATATTAAACCTGACTGTGCCATGTCATCAATATTTTTCCTGTTAGAGACATGTCATGTGTTAGTTGTTATGTGTTTATGATTTGTTATATTAGCTCGTGTTTTTAAAGGAGACAATCAGCGAACTATTAGTTCTAACTAACAAAAAAGGAAATTGAATCTTTCTAAAAAGGGCAATATTTTTTTTGGGGTTTTGCCCGAAGACACGCTTTAGCTGGTATGAATTATTGAATACTAGCGACCCGCCCCGGCTCCGCACGGGAAAATGGTTATTGTGGGTTATCCTTCAGTATATTATGCATGTATTATACATATAAACCTTCCTCTTGAATCACTCTATCTATTAAAAAAAACCGCATCAAAATCCGTTGCGTAGTTTTAAAGATTTAAGCGTACAAAGGGACATAGGGACATAGGGACATAGGGACATAGGGACGGAGAAAGCGACTTTATTTTATACTATGTAGTGATATCACTACATAGTATAAAACGAAGTTGCTTTATCTGTCCCTGTGTCCCTATGCTTAAATCTTTAAAACTACGCAACGGATTTTGATGCAGTTTTTTTAATAGATAGAGTGATTCAAGAGGATGGTTTATATGTATAATACATGCATAATATACTTAAGGATAACCCACAATAACCATTTTCTCGTGCGGAGCCGGGGCGGGTCGCTAGTTATGTTACTAAAACATAACCCTATATATTTTCGGTTGTGATTGTAAACAAATTGTTTTCTGACTAGTTATCTTTGAAGTGTTGATATAAAAACACGAATGACGAATAAGTGAACTTGATAATAATTTTGAAATTCATGGATAAAACGCACTTACAACTGGTAGGTACGTTTTATGCAATAACCTTCTTATCTATCTATTAGGCGCGGGGAACCATACAACAACGGGCACTAATCTTTGTTTACTTTGAAAGCATCTAACAATAGGCAGATAACTAGATCTACAAAAATAATTCTTTTTTAGAAAGTATCTACCTACAGCCAACGTGTAGCAAATAACGAAAATTCCGATCTATTCCCATCCAATCCCACGAACTAATACCATTTGGTATTAGTTTATTTCCGAGTTTATTTTCTATTCCTAACGAGTACCACGTTATTTCAAATTAAAAAATCTATTCCCAACGAATACCAAAACGTTACTTTTTGTACACTCAGCTACACAAAGTTTTATTTTATTATCTGACATTAACATACTATCGTAATTGAATGTTAAAAGTCTAAAACTTTCCAAACTAACTACGTGCCACGATTTTTAGAAACAAATCATTAACTAAATTCAATTATAAATAAAATTTAATTATAAAAAAAATAATTAAATCATTGTTGAAATGAATCAATAAACTCCACTGTGCCGAAAAATGCGAATTTGTATCAGCTTTTAAAAGCTCTGAAAGAAGACGCAGATTTGCAATCAGTGGTTGTAAATCAATACATGACCAATGTACCCGACGCAAAACGACGTGCAACAGAAATGATTGCAAAAAATCGGTGGATCACATACGTTACTGACTACTGACCAACTCCGCGAAAAGAAAGTTAGCGTTGGTCATTGTTTAGAAAAATAAAGGGTCTAATCTAACCTATTTGGCGATATTTTAAAATTAAGAAATATTTTATAATTTTTAAATGGCAAATTACTTATATTGATGGTTTTGCCAATAAACGATGATTTATGATTACTAACTTATCACTACTTAAAGTACACAATTATATATAAAAGTTGATTGTGATATTTTATATCACAATATATATTGTTAGATTGTAGGTAAATTATCCATTTTTGATGTTTTTGCCAAAATCATTGTTACTTTAAAGTTGATTATCTGTGATACTTTATAATTTTGTTAGATTTATGTAAATTATTCATATTTGATTTTTTTGCCAAATTTTTATGTGATTCATCAAGATACGCGAATTGTTACATTAAAAGTTGATTGTCTGTGATATTTTATACGTACAATGTACATTGTCAGTAAATGTTCCATTTTTGAAGTTTTTTCCAAAAATATTTTTATATTAAAAGTTGATTATTTGTGATATTTTATAATTTTGCTATTGTTAGATTGTAGGTAAATTATCCATTTTTGATGTTTTTGCCAAAATCATTGTTACTTTGTAACTGCACCTCTCCTCTATTAAATATAAAATAAATAAAATCCCTTCGCAGGAATTCTACTCTATTTATATTTTATCTAATTGGCCTTTGTAATCGTCTAGGGTAGGATCCGTTCTACGCCTTGTGAGTAATATCCCATTTTCTTTTAGATATCACAGTGTTTCCGTTCTCAATGCCTCTATTGTAAACAGCGGGCTGAATTCTGTCTGATACCTGAACATCGTTATCCTAATAAGAACTACCAACGTCAGTTGTGAATAATATATGAAAGTTTATAAAATGGGTTGGGCAGGACTATCAACAAGAAAAGCCATTCATCAGTCGCTAGACTGCAAACCGCTCCCTCATCTTCTAATCCTTTAATTCGATAAGCGTGTGCCAATACACTTACTATATGTCTCTAAATGGACAAAATTCCCAGTAAGAGTGTGCCAATACACTTACCAGTCGCAACATCATCAACAATTGTAACTCAAACGCCTCTAGAATACTGTCGTATAGTCTCTCTAATGATACTGCTATTCATACAATATTCCTTTCACCGCACCGGGAATATCAGGTCTCGGAGGCTCAAATCCACTAAAACATACATAGATATATATTTTTTCAAGTGAAAGAAAAGGGCAGGCCGTAGCCCGCCCTTACGAAGATCTCTATCCCAAAGGACAATGCCATCTGATCTCCCGGTGCGACCGAGGTCGATTGGTGCGGATTGTGAGTCCGATTGTTGCAGGGCTTACATGGCGAACCAATACCTGTTCGTTGCGACCGTAGTCGACAAGCTACCGAGGTAGGCGCTCGCTAAATGGTTTGGAACCATACGTATCAGGGCTTACAATGGAGTACAAAGCCTGAACGTTATAAGATGACCGTAGTCTACGAGCTCCCACCACGGCAAACGCTTGTTACCTGTATAGGGAATATGATATAATTTGGGTATGTTTAAAGACCACACACGTCTAGCAATTATGGAAGCCAATCCAAGCTTTCCACCAAGGTGGGCCGCTAAGCGTTCGAGTAGGAGTTCATATAGAAATATAACCTCCTAGCTTCTTGAACGTCAGTCCATAAAGAGACGATAGCTGAATAAGCCGGCCTCTCTACCATACTGTAACGGCAACTGTATACGGGAACATCGTATAATAGATTCCGAAGAACCTAATGTTACTGCATGTTAAGATTAGCTACGCTATTCCAACATCGCGTTATCTCTCCACAGCCATTCATTCTCAAAGCCTCTCCACAGACAATATGCCTTGGAGGAAGACTGGTGTACGTCTCCAATCCAGTATATAGGAATAACATGGAAGTTGTACATCGTCTAAGCTTCATCACAAACCAATGAATCAGCCAACTTCACTTTCTCCTTGCAGACCTAAATACTTTGATTAATTGGAAACCTACGGTAGTCCAGAAACACCTCGTCTTCAAGCGTCAGACAAGATGAAGTCTCTATTCGGCGTCGGCGTGATTTACTAAAGTTTTAGGGAAGTCTAAGCTTCCACCGCGGGCGACGATGTGTAAGAAGTTTTTCCTAGAAATATTATATTTTGATGCGAGTCTATCTTTCGACCGACTTATACTCATCATGGTTGTAAGATAGGAATGACTTGCAAACACCCAAACTCTAGCAATCGTGCACTTTCTATAATTATATACTAATGTCTGCCAACACCTGGGTCAAGCTCCAAACACCCATAGAAACTTATCTACCACCTTCTAAGCGTTTAGGACGTCGACAATCGTACTGAGACCGTAATCCCGACGAAAGACGCAAATTTCGCAAACAACGCCTAGCACTCTGAAAATAGCAAATTTTCACATATTTTTGAGAGTTGAACTATTTCTAGCCCAATCCCAGAGCGTTTTCATACTTATCTTTTACTAAGTATTTTTCATGCTTTTCGACATCGGCCCTCGCTAAGTGCTACTGACCGACGCTCTCACCACCATATATACGGACGACACGAAACGAAGGTGCGCGGCCAAAAATATAAAAACTTGCTCAAACTCATATTTTAGATAGTGTCGCTTATCCTGATTCCAAATCAGTAATCAGAATTGTGCTATCTATTTTAGTTTAGAAGTTATTAAGGAATCGGCTGATTTCATTACAAGAACG
The DNA here is from genome assembly GCA_948473455.1 of Teleiodes luculella. Taxonomy (NCBI): domain Eukaryota; kingdom Metazoa; phylum Arthropoda; class Insecta; order Lepidoptera; family Gelechiidae; genus Teleiodes; species Teleiodes luculella. The sequence goes on along the minus strand of OX419586.1, from coordinate 4,048,055 downwards.
TATAAAGTACTTAAGAAATTTCAATTCAATACAGGAACGTATAAAGTAAAAAGGTAAATTTCCAAAAGGTTTTCTATTTGTTACATTCGACCTGTATTGAACATATTTGATTATAATAAGCCCTTTACAACTTAGTTCTATGTATTTGAGATTAATTATTCGATTTTAGAGATTTTTAGGAAAATTTTATTATTGTGCTTTCTACGCTAAGGCAAGACCTCCAAAACATTTCATTGTCTTTTTAGGCTAGGGGCGGGTCGGTACATCCAGCCCCCAAAATTTGTCGTAATTTACTGAAGATAAATTTTCAAAGCTCAAACTTTTAGGCTTATATGTTTCCCCCACTCGAGGTACTCCTACGTTTACTTATCATCAGCTCATCTTCAACATTCTTAGCTTCCAACTAGTTCCAGCACTTAGGAATATTTCTCCAATCTCTCGAATCTCATAATCAATCTTTAGCATAAGCCTGCCACCGTCACTCCCATTCCTCACTAAGTCCCTTGATCGCCCATAGTTATCAAGTGCATGATGAGCTACACCCGTCAACCACAGTCGTTTCTAAGAACCTCGTGACCATTGAAGTTTCTTAGGCATAACTAATGCTTCATATTACAAACTACTACAGCTTCCCTCGCTCGAGGTACTCGTATATAGTCTCTCCGTCCGTTTCGTCCTCATTCAATACAGTATCACACAATGAGTCTAAGAACAAGCATGAATGCAGTTCTTCTCACTGTCTGACACCCATCATAAAACTCATTGTGGTTAAGGTGAACTTGGTCTCTATGCATCGCTATTCTACCGGAAGAGGCCTGATCCAGACGAGTACTTAAACCCCTGTGATAGACTTGCTAGGCTTACCGAAAATGTGTAGAAAAAGAAACCGAGTAGACCTGCGTCTAATTCCACCACCACGGCTTCATTAATGTCTGCATCCACAATAAATTTTATAATTTTCTTGCAAGTCCACTCTGCAGCAAGATCTGTCTTACAGTGGCTAGACCAGTCATCCAAAGGCGGCGGCCTATGAAATGACAAGGGAGGTTGGTAAAGCTCCTGTGACACGGGAATTTCCACTCTTCCCAGATCAACCAAACCAAGTCAATCCTTTCGATCTGCTGAACATGACAATCTTAAATTATCAATATTTTTCAAAACCCATAGGGCTTCCTCCCCACTTAATCAAATCTCGCTACCTAGTGATTAAGTCGACCTCCATGACAGAGCTAACAACAACAAAACGCTTGCACCTGTGAAACTCAATTCAGTCAACACAACGATCTCGGCTTTGACAACAAACCTGCTAAACTCAGTCTTAGAGAACAATACTCGATAACACTCTGTAAAGCCTGAATGTTGTCTTATGTCTGTAATCCCAATCCTCACCTGGAGGTTTGTTTTTGTTACGACATTTACCCACAGCGGCCCTCTCCGCATCTCTTCTATCTTGTAGACAGAGATTCTAAGCTCAGAAAGCGTGGACCTCCTTGATCGTCCACACACACACAACATTCCCTGTTATCGCTCATATCATAAGAGTTTCAATACTCATCTCCAAGCGCTCAAAATGATTTTTCCCTATCCTAACATCTGTAACCTAACATCGAAAAACCTAAAGTAAATTAGCCTACCTCATATTCCCTTATCTTCCCTACAATCTATTCTACTTCAGCGCTACCTTTGATCTCAGCTTATTGGTTAGCACATCTAACAGTTTATCAAATTATCATGCCGATAAACTTCACCTAATAATTGTCTATCTAAACTTGAGACCATCGTTTCACATATGTCTCCTGTCTGACCCATCATTCAATGTGCTTTTAAATTCCAGTATAAGATTAAGCATCATTTAGATCCCAGCAGCCCCCCGCCTTTAGATCTTCCAGACAGCCCCCATCCTTCTGATTTCTAAGAGAACTAACAGCCCCCAATCTTTACAAGTTTTGTGCTTCTGCACAGGATTATGCCTTCATAATCTCAATTTCAACATCTAGGATTCGACTAGGAGTCTCCAACTTCATCTATCGATGCTATCTAATTCTACGAAATACATCGTCACTAGTCTGTCTCGAAAGATGCATGTCCATCCGCTGGCCGAACCTAATGTTTTTGCTAGAGCCATCTCTATAACTTCCCTCTCTTCATCAATGTTTGCGGTTTTAATTATACAGAATTACAACTTCCTCACTGTTACTTCTAACCTGCAGTCCCAACATGCTGCAAACCGAAAACCATCAGCTCACTACACATCAAAACCCGGCTAAATACTTTGGCATCTCAAACTTCCACACTGTACGATATCTTTCCATTTCACGAGCAACAAATTGTGGCTTTCGCCACCTCTTTCTCACTTCTCAATTTGCCTGTGCCGTTTCGTGTACCATCTATCAGATAATAAACATCCTGGTCACGGCACCAAATTGTAACTGCACCTCTCCTCTATTAAATATAAAATAAATAAAATCCCTTCGCAGGAATTCTACTCTATTTATATTTTATCTAATTGGCCTTTGTAATCGTCTAGGGTAGGATCCGTTCTACGCCTTGTGAGTAATATCCCATTTTCTTTTAGATATCACAGTGTTTCCGTTCTCAATGCCTCTATTGTAAACAGCGGGCTGAATTCTGTCTGATACCTGAACATCGTTATCCTAATAAGAACTACCAACGTCAGTTGTGAATAATATATGAAAGTTTATAAAATGGGTTGGGCAGGACTATCAACAAGAAAAGCCATTCATCAGTCGCTAGACTGCAAACCGCTCCCTCATCTTCTAATCCTTTAATTCGATAAGCGTGTGCCAATACACTTACTATATGTCTCTAAATGGACAAAATTCCCAGTAAGAGTGTGCCAATACACTTACCAGTCGCAACATCATCAACAATTGTAACTCAAACGCCTCTAGAATACTGTCGTATAGTCTCTCTAATGATACTGCTATTCATACAATATTCCTTTCACCGCACCGGGAATATCAGGTCTCGGAGGCTCAAATCCACTAAAACATACATAGATATATATTTTTTCAAGTGAAAGAAAAGGGCAGGCCGTAGCCCGCCCTTACGAAGATCTCTATCCCAAAGGACAATGCCATCTGATCTCCCGGTGCGACCGAGGTCGATTGGTGCGGATTGTGAGTCCGATTGTTGCAGGGCTTACATGGCGAACCAATACCTGTTCGTTGCGACCGTAGTCGACAAGCTACCGAGGTAGGCGCTCGCTAAATGGTTTGGAACCATACGTATCAGGGCTTACAATGGAGTACAAAGCCTGAACGTTATAAGATGACCGTAGTCTACGAGCTCCCACCACGGCAAACGCTTGTTACCTGTATAGGGAATATGATATAATTTGGGTATGTTTAAAGACCACACACGTCTAGCAATTATGGAAGCCAATCCAAGCTTTCCACCAAGGTGGGCCGCTAAGCGTTCGAGTAGGAGTTCATATAGAAATATAACCTCCTAGCTTCTTGAACGTCAGTCCATAAAGAGACGATAGCTGAATAAGCCGGCCTCTCTACCATACTGTAACGGCAACTGTATACGGGAACATCGTATAATAGATTCCGAAGAACCTAATGTTACTGCATGTTAAGATTAGCTACGCTATTCCAACATCGCGTTATCTCTCCACAGCCATTCATTCTCAAAGCCTCTCCACAGACAATATGCCTTGGAGGAAGACTGGTGTACGTCTCCAATCCAGTATATAGGAATAACATGGAAGTTGTACATCGTCTAAGCTTCATCACAAACCAATGAATCAGCCAACTTCACTTTCTCCTTGCAGACCTAAATACTTTGATTAATTGGAAACCTACGGTAGTCCAGAAACACCTCGTCTTCAAGCGTCAGACAAGATGAAGTCTCTATTCGGCGTCGGCGTGATTTACTAAAGTTTTAGGGAAGTCTAAGCTTCCACCGCGGGCGACGATGTGTAAGAAGTTTTTCCTAGAAATATTATATTTTGATGCGAGTCTATCTTTCGACCGACTTATACTCATCATGGTTGTAAGATAGGAATGACTTGCAAACACCCAAACTCTAGCAATCGTGCACTTTCTATAATTATATACTAATGTCTGCCAACACCTGGGTCAAGCTCCAAACACCCATAGAAACTTATCTACCACCTTCTAAGCGTTTAGGACGTCGACAATCGTACTGAGACCGTAATCCCGACGAAAGACGCAAATTTCGCAAACAACGCCTAGCACTCTGAAAATAGCAAATTTTCACATATTTTTGAGAGTTGAACTATTTCTAGCCCAATCCCAGAGCGTTTTCATACTTATCTTTTACTAAGTATTTTTCATGCTTTTCGACATCGGCCCTCGCTAAGTGCTACTGACCGACGCTCTCACCACCATATATACGGACGACACGAAACGAAGGTGCGCGGCCAAAAATATAAAAACTTGCTCAAACTCATATTTTAGATAGTGTCGCTTATCCTGATTCCAAATCAGTAATCAGAATTGTGCTATCTATTTTAGTTTAGAAGTTATTAAGGAATCGGCTGATTTCATTACAAGAACGTATAAAGTACTTAAGAAATTTCAATTCAATACAGGAACGTATAAAGTAAAAAGGTAAATTTCCAAAAGGTTTTCTATTTGTTACATTCGACCTGTATTGAACATATTTGATTATAATAAGCCCTTTACAACTTAGTTCTATGTATTTGAGATTAATTATTCGATTTTAGAGATTTTTAGGAAAATTTTATTATTGTGCTTTCTACGCTAAGGCAAGACCTCCAAAACATTTCATTGTCTTTTTAGGCTAGGGGCGGGTCGGTACAACTTTAAAGTTGATTATCTGTGATACTTTATAATTTTGTTACCTTTATGTAAATTATTCATATTTGATTTTTTTGCCAAATTTTTATGTGATTCATCAAGATACGCGAATTGTTACATTAAAAGTTGATT